>JANAVB010030297.1:5000-10000 GCA_029216955.1 Iris pallida | reverse complement strand
ATGAGATATATGTACTCGTTCCATCTTGACCGAATATGTTGAAAATATTACAGATGCAGAGGAGGACTATTACTGCACTTACTACGACCCACTTGACGTAGTGGGTTTAGAGACAGATACCCTAGACCCGCAGGGTGCAGTACCGCAGGGCGAGATACCGCCTATCCTGTAGATAGAGTAGGTTTTTGTACTGGACCTTGTCTCCAGTTACTTTTGAGACTGTTATATTTTGGCTTTTATTAGAGACTTGGACTTGGACTTGTGTATTCTTTGTGTTTGGACTTGATAGGTTATATTTTATTGTCATATTGTTTTTATCTTTCAGTCTTTACTTTATCATCTTAGAGTTGTGATTGAGTACTCATATATTATCATTGCTTGTCCTCCGTTCAGAGTTGACCATATTCTTGACAGATTTTTGATATTATATAAACTGTTGTTAGAGTAGTAAACCTACAGCGTTCTACGCCATTTTTACGGTGTGGGCTGGGCGTTGTTACGCACACGTGCCCTTACAGCGGGTGCGGACCGTGACACGTTTTTAGTGGTGGCCCACACAGGTCCTGAAGTCGCAATTAGTGCGATGTCGTAGCAGCACTCGTTTTAGAGTATTGACTACGAGCCTGTATTACATATAGGAGGTGGTAGGCTAAGAGTACTCAATCACAGTAGGATCTTTTCTTGCTTATCTTGCTTATCGCCTTTGATATTGATTTAATGTATTCTAGTTGTCATCCTTTGATATAATCCTTCTTGTGCCATATTGATATCTTCTTTTCAATCTGTCTCCAGGATGGTTATGACTCATTCTCCCGGTGAGGAGCACGGGGAGACGGAGAGGTCTGCTACCTCTGGCGGACAGGCTCCAGTCACTTCCCCTGCAATTGGGACTTCAGTAGGGGCTCTCGGGGGTACTCCTCCAGCGCTCTCGATGACTATCCCTGGGGTCACTGCGGGTGCTCTTCCTGCAGTGTCGGGGGCTACGACGGGAGCTGTCGGGGGCGTTCTTCCTCCTCCTCCTCAGCAGGGGACTCCTCCACCCGTGGTGGGAGCTATTCTTCTTTTGCCTCCTCTGCCCACAGACATGGGGCAGATGCTCGCATTCTTTCAGCAGGTGCTGGAGTCCCAGCGGGCCCAGGACGAGGCACAGATGAGACAGACTAAGGCCATACGCCAGGGCATGGAGGTTGCCCATAGGTTGGCCCTGGCTACGGTGGAGCGTGGGGCTCCACAGAGGGAGGTGCAACAGCAGAAGATCGGAGACATCCAGGCTTTCAAGAAGTTGGGTCCGAGGGATTTCAAAGGGACCGAGGGCATTATATATGCTGATGACTGGCTCGAGGATATCGAGCGTCAGATGAGGGCCTCCCGCCTAGCAGACGACCTGAAGGTCGAGGCGGTTGGCTTGCAGTTATTAGATGTTGCCCGGACATGGTTTCGAAATGAGCCGGCTCTTGCAGGAGAGGGCCACACTTAGGCTGGATTTTGGGCCCTGTTCAGAGAGAAGTTCTTTTCCCCCACAGACAAGATCGGCCTAGTGCAGCAGTTTCAGAACCTGCAGCAGGGCAGTGTGACTGTGGAGGAGTATGCGACGGAGTTCGGCCAGCTGAGCCGATACGCCGAGTACATGGTGAGCGACCCAGTGATCCGAGCAGAGCCCTTCCGGAAGGAATTGACATAGGATATCAAGATCCTGATCCCTTCCTTCTATGCGACATATGCAGAGGTCTTTGCGGAGGCTCGGAAGGTGGAAAGAGAGTGGGGCTTGAAGCCGAAGAAGGATATTGAGTTGTTTTCGGGGGCCAATAGCAGCGCGGGGGCTGCTAAGCACCCTCAGCTTCATAATCAGCCGTTCCAGCATCATCAGCAGCAGGTGCAGGCCAGGGCACCTGTCCAGAGGGTTCAGCAGCGTCCGGGGCAGGATGATCCTCCGTGCCACTACTACAAGAAGCCCGGTCACCTCTTTGAGTTCTACAGGAGGAGGCTGGGTTTGTGTCTCTTTTGCGGTGTCGCTGGGCATCAGATGCGGGAGTGTCCTAAGAACTCCCGTATCGCTGGAGCAGCTCAGAGGGCACCTGTTCCGAGGGCACCAGCTAATGTGCCGATAGTTCAGCAGCGGGGTCCACTTTCGACCCAGCAGCAGCAGTTTGTCCAGCACCGCCAGCAGAGGGGTGGTCAGGGTAGAGCCTTTGCTCTTGCAGCCGAGGAGATGGAGCCTATTGCAGATGTTGTCGCAGATTCTGTTCTGCTCGATTCTTTTCCAGCTTTAGCCTTGTTTGATTCTGGTGCTACGCACAGTTTTGTGTCTGTTTCTTTTGCTCTTAGGTACAATATTATTGCTGAGTATCTTGGTAGGACTTGTAAGATTATACTAGGAATGGCATCATCCTGGTTAATAATGTTTGCAAGGGGCAGAGAGTTTCTTTGAGAGGTCGGAAGCTGAGTGCGTGTTTGCTCGTAATGCCACTTCTGAGTTACGATGTGGTACTCGGTATGGACTGGTTGAGCATACACCATGCTAGCATAGATTGCAGGGGAGGTAGGACTCTGTTCAGGCCGCCGGGAGAGCCGGAGTTTGAGTTCACCAGGGGTGCAACGGAGCCGGGAGATGGATTCTGCGGAGCATTGTTGGCAGGGCCGGTGTTGCCACATCCACTTATTGCTGAGTTCTTGGATGTCTTTCCCGAGGAGTTGCCCGGAATGCCGCCAGACCGTGATATTGAGTTTTCTATAGATCTAGTGCCGGGTGCTGAGCCTATCTCCCAGCACGTCTATAGAATCAACAATAGTGAGTTAGCGGAGCTGAAGAGACAGGTCGATGAGCTGGAGGACAAGGGCTTTATTCGATCTAGTTCTTCACCTTGGTGCACGCCAGAGGATGGTACGGTACGTATGTGCATTGATTACAGGGCGCTCAACAACCTTACCATCAAGAACAAGTATCCTTTGCCAAGGATTGATGACTTGTTCGACCAGTTGAGCAGGGCGAGGGTGTTTTTGAAGATCGACTTGCGTACCAGGTACCATCAGCTGAAGGTGAAACGGGATGACATTCTGAAGACTGCATTTTGGACTCGCTATGGCCAGTATGAGTATACCGTCATGCCGTTTGGGTTGACCAACGCCCCAGCGGTATTCATGAACTTGATGAACAAGGTATTTCATCAGTACCTTGACAAGTTCGTGGTGGTCTTCATTGATGACATTCTCATCTATTCGAAGATGCCAGAGGAGCATGAGGAGCACCTGAGGATTGTGCTGGACACTCTCAGGAGGGAGCAGCTGTATGGGAAGCTGTCCAAGTACGAGTTTTTCTTGGACCGCGTGGAGTTCCTAGGCCATGTTGTCTCTGGCGAGGGGATTTCAGTGGATCCGAAGAAGATTTATGCAGTGGAGTCCTGGTCTACGCTGAGCTCAGTAGCAGAGGTTTGGAGTTTTCTGGGTCTGGCAGGTTATTACCGGAGGTTCGTGCAGGACTTTTCCAGGATTGCCCAGCCGATGACCCGACTTACCAGGAAAGACGAGGAGTTTGTTTGGTCCGAGGAGTGCCAGGCCGCCTTCGAGGAGCTGAAGGCGAGGTTGACTACAACTCCTATCTTGACGCTGCCATCTGGATATGGTGGTTATACGATCTATAGTGATGCTTCAGGACGGGGTTTAGGTTATGTACTTCAGCAGCACGGGAAGGTGATTGCCTATGCATCTAGGCAGTTACGTCCTCATGAGAGAAACTACCCTACCTACGATCTGGATCTGGCAGCGGTCATCTTTGCTTTGAAGTTGTAGAAACACTATCTGTACGGAGAGCGAGTTGAGATCTATATAGATCACAAGAGCTTGAAGTGCGTGTTTACCCAGAAGGAGCTGAATATGAGGCAGAGGCGATGGTTAGAGATGATGAAGGATTTTGATATATCCTTACAGTACAATCCGGGGAAGGCCAACGTGGTCGCGGATGCTTTGAGCAGGTATCCCGTGGCCATGTGTTTGACGATGGATCGTCACCTTCTGGCAGATCTGGAGAGCTTGGGCATAGAGGTGATAGTTCCTGGGTTCGAGGCACAGATGTGGGGTCTCCAGGTGCAGTCGGAGCTGATGGACAGAGTCAGAGCAGCTCAGTTTGAGGAATAGGCTCTGAGGGTCATCAGGGAGCAGGTTCGGACAGGACTGTTGGATGAGTTCTCTATAGCGGAAGTTGGGTCGTTGAGGCATGGTACCAGATTGTGCGTGCCGAACGGAGGACTTCAGGAGGAGGTTCTTCAGGAGGCACATCATTTTCAGTACTCTATGCATTCAGGAGCCAACAAGATGTATAGAGACTTGAGACAGCATGTTTGGTGGTATGGCATGAAACGCGAGGTGGCTCAGTTCGTTTCTAGATGCTTGGTGTGCCAGCAGGTGAAAGCCGGGAGGCAGAGACCCAGTGGATTGCTCCAACCACTACCCATTCCTGAGTAAAAGTGGGAGCATATCACTATAGACTTTGTATCTGGGCTTCCGTGCTCTCCAGGAGGGAAGGATGCGATTTGGGTCATTGTTGATCGATTGACCAAATCGGCCCACTTTTTGCCTTTCAAGGTGGGTTTGTCTACGGAGAGGTTGGCCGAGATGTACGTACGACAGATAGTCCGATTGCACGGGGTTCCAGTGAGTATAGTCTCGGATCGGGACAACCGATTCACTTCCCACTTTTGGAGGAGTTTGCAGCTTAGCTTGGGCACATCGCTCAAGTTCAGTACCGCATACCACCCCCAGACAGACGGGCAGTCGGAGAGGACGATTTAGACCCTCGAGGATATGCTGCGTACCTGTGTCTTGGACTTCGGGGGATCTTGGAAGGACCACCTTCACTTGGTAGAGTTTGCTTATAACAACAGCTACCAAGCCAGTATAGAGATGTCACCTTTCGAGGCTCTATACGGACGGAGGTGCCGTACTCCCTTGTCTTGGGATGATATCGGCGAGAGGGTTTTTCTTGGCCCTGAGATGGTAGTAGATGT
>JANAVB010030296.1:0-39748 GCA_029216955.1 Iris pallida | reverse complement strand
CCTTAGCCTTAGCAGGCTTGGTCAGATTAATTACAAGAAGGGGAGAAGAAGAACGTGGGGGAAGCTTGTTATGACGAAGGTCAATAACAAGTGGCTCAGAGGAGGTGAGCTCCCTTTTATCCTTGTTATGAGTTAAATCAATAACAAATGGCTCAGAAGAAGTGAACTGCTTTTTATCCTTGTTACGACGTAAGTCGATAACAAGTGGCTCAGAAGAGGTGAGCTCCCTTTGATCTTGACCATCATCAGTTGGTTGCTTCTGGACTGACGAGTGAATAGCCAGTGGTTTGGAAGACTGAGGATGAGAAACACGCCCTTTGACAGGTATGATGAGGGTGTCTTTGGGCATTGCTTCTTATTCTTCTTCAGTGTGTAAAGCCAGCACAACCTTCATGAATTCATCCTTATACATACGAGCGTCGTTACAGTATGCTTCGACACCTTTGAAAGGATAGAGATCCGCAACCTCCTTCTGGACCTCTCCATTGTCATCAACATACTTGAAATATTGATGGAGAGTTGACGGAATAATGTTGTGTTCATGCAAGAATGGTCTCCCCAACAAAGCATTGTAAGAACAACCAAGGTTGTCTATAATGTAAAAGGTCACCTTTGTGCGTAGATTGCCTATTTGGAGTTTTAGGCGAATCTTGCCCAGAAGTTTACTTCTTCCTTAGTTGAACCCTAAGATGGTGGTGATTGTGCTAGAAAGACTATGCACAGGGATTTTTAGTGCATCCAGCATTGTCTTTGGCATGATGCTGAGTGCTGACCCTGGATCTATCAGAATACGATCGACTTTCATCGAATCAACATATCCTATATAGTATAGAGGACGGTCTTGTCTATTGTCTTCCATCAGCATGTCATCCTGTGTGAAGGTAATGTTTGGAATTAATTCCAACACACTATGACAATGAAGGCAAGAGACTGGCTCTGCTGTAGGCTTCTTTAGAAGGGCTAGACAGGTTTCTGCCTGCATGAGAGCTTCACTTAGAGTTTTTTGAGTCTCTTTGGAGAGGCGCAAGAGCTCAAAAATTGACAGCCTGGCTGGTGTATTGGCTAGTTGAGCTAATATATCAAAGTTGTACGGCTTTTCAAGTCCAGAGGGAGTTGACTTCTTCAAAGGTTTGTCGAAGCGAACTTGTTGCTTGCCTTTGTCAGCTACCACCGGCTTGGGAGGAATGGGTACTACAACCGGCGAGGATGCAGAAGGGATGTCTTCAATGGAAGCAGGTTGCACTGGGACGGTCTCAGAAGAGGAAGTAGGATTTTCTTGAGTCTCGGAAACTTTTCGTAAGTAAGCTTTCCCTGACCTGGTGCCCAGCAGGATTTCTTCTTCAATTATGGGGTCAAAAGACACCATGTTACAAGTCTTTGTCTTGCCTTTGGAGCGGTCTTTCTTCTTGGAAGAAGAAGGAACATCGAACTCTGAAGCAAGATCAGGATGAATCCATATAATCTCGCCATTGTCAAGAGATAAGGGGACGAGACCTGTACTTCGTGGAGGGGAGAGATTCTCGATCTCAAGAGTAACTTTGGGGATAGGGATAATACCATGTTGTACCATTTGCGGAGGGAAGTCACCGAATTGAACTGAGACCATGGTTGCGATAACAGTCTTTTAATCTTGCTGCAGAGTGACAACACCAGCATTGACCAGTTCTTGAATCTTGCCTTTGAGCACGTAGCATGCTCGAGTAGGATGCCCAATGAACCTGTGATAGACATAATATTTGGGATGATCAGTCTTACCGACTTTATCAGGTTTCTTCGGGTTTGGGAGTTGGATTTTATTACTTTTGATCAAGCAGTCAAAAATGCTTGCAGTGTCATTCTCGTCAAGGAGTACTCTACTTTAGGACGAGGTTCCCTTGGTGGAGGTGCAAAAGGAGTAGAAGTAGACGTAGGTGGAGACACGTTGATCGCCAGAGATTCCTTGCTCTTCAAATTGATGTTCAGAGTCTCTTTATTCTTGCAGTTGTTCTGGCGATTACCACTACTCGATGTCGGGTGTTCATCCCGGTCGGGGTTAGACATTTGTACCCCTAGCTGCTTGAATTTGTCAGCACTAACTTCAGCTGATTTAGCATTGACAATGAAGGATGGCCAGTCTTGGAATTGAGTTGAGCCCGTCCGAATGCTGATGATAGGCAAAAGATTTGCCTTACAAGTATCTATGGTGACGGCGGCCGGAGTCCCAGGAGGCATTTTTAAAGCTTCTCTGCAGAACCTTTCAATGAAACTCTCAGCAGTTTCATTATGTCTTTGTTTGATTTTATTAAGGGCTGACATGGTCATGTCGTTGATCCCTTCATAGAATCGTTCCAAGAAGATCTGTTTAAGACCCGAGAAGGAAGTGATACAGCCATCGGGCAGACTTCTGTACCAATCGTATGCCACACCGGCTAAACAGCCGACGAATACCCTAGTAAGAAGAGCGTCATTTGGCTGGAGTTGAACAGTCATTACCTCAAAGTGGTTAATGAAGTGACTAGGAGAAGTGCTGCCATCAAACAGAGAGATTGTTGGAATCTTATACTTAGGAGAAAATGGAACTTCCTTCCATTCAACTGGGTAGGGTTGCTTGATCCCCAATCTCTGTAAGTTGTCTTTCTCTTTGAAGGCCTCGAATTGAGTACGCAGAAGTTTGACAGCTTCATTAGCATCCTCTGATGATGATGAAGGAGCAGGCGGAGTCAAAGTGTTAGGAGGAGGAACAGCATGGTAAGCACTACCCCCAGCACCTGACTGACTGGGTGTAGGTTGAACTTGTACAGAGGGTATTTGAGGAGATACTACCCCCAGTCCTGCATTGACAGGCACCGACGATGCTATAATCTCAGGATTTGCAGCAGGTACGGTCGGTGGTACTGTATGTTGGGCCACAATGATAGATTGCATACTGGCGACCATTTCAGCCATGGTCTTCAGCTTGTCTTCTAGTGCAGTAATTCGCTGTTCTTGATTTGCCGAAGTTGAAGCATCCGGATCTTCATTGACAACATAAGCTGTCACTTCTCTAGGTACAGTAGAAGATACTGTTTATTCAGAACTTTCACTGTATGCATCATAGTCAGAAAAAGAATCATCTCCTGAGTGAGAAAGAGGGAGATGACCAGAAGGGTCTTGGAGAAGATTCCTTTGACCGATTGTATCTCGACTTCGGGATCGGGTATGTTGAAATACTCCTTCAGAAGATTCCTGGAGTAAATCCAAATACCGCTGGCTGGAACGGCGAGGTCTGCCATGCTTAGAGCACTTCCTACCCCCAATGTCTCTAGAAGTCATGTTGACAGAAACGTACAAAACTTCGTCTTCATCTTCTGACATAGGTTCAGAGTTTGTAAAGTTCAAACGATCGAAGACAGATCATTTTGTTGTCTGGCAACAACACTGGATGATGACTTTGTGATTACAATGATGATCAGATGGTGGAACTAGAAGTGTCGAGACATTGTCCCGCTTTTGCCTGAGATGCTCTCGGAGGTCAGGAACAACGACGGGACGAGAAGAAGTTTGAGATATGAGGGATATGTTCCTTGACAACATTTGAAACATAGTTTCGGTTCTTTAGATGTTTTGTCCCTTGAGTGTACAGGGAAGTGCTCACTTCATTAGCATAGGTGTCAGGATTTTTTATCTTGGAGGTTCGCTTTTGATGATGGTTGGTCTTCAGCATTGGCTGTTTGCGTTTCGTCGAAGTTGATCGATTAAGATAAGTTCTTAAATTAGCAAATCACCCCCAGGGGTTTCTGTCTGAGACACCAGCAAGTTTCCCTATTTTGAACGGGATATCTTGAGAGTTGGAAGATCTTGGAATTCTGCCATCGGAGTGGGCAGAATACCTCTTTGATCAGTACAAGTTATCTTGACATGGAGGGAAGAAGAACCCTTGTTTGAAAGAATTCTTGTACTGACCGGTGCCGAGGCACGTTCAGATTGATCTTCTATGCTAAAAACTGAGGAAGACTGAAAAAAGACCAAAGGGACTTTTCCTTTGCTTTGTGAAGAAGGATTAGCTAAAGAGCGTTTCCCTCTGTTATCTTCCAAGTCGTGGGACGAGGAAGTTTGAGAAAAGACCAGTAGGCTTTTTCTTTTATTTTGAAGAGGAGGATGAATAGTCAACAGACTACCCCCAGTGGATTGTACTGGAGCAACATGGTGCTTGAGAAGAGGAGCAGAGTTCTTTCCTTTGCTATGAGAAGAAGAGAGATTAGCCAAAGGGCTGTCTCTCTTAGATTGCGCAGGCATAACTTGCGCATGGGGAGTTTTGACAGTAGGCGCACTAGCTGATTGTGCAGGCGAATCTTTGACAAATGACTTTCTGGCCACAGATCCTGTGGTTTGCGCAGCAGAAGTTCTGGCCACAGAGTGTTTGGGTTGCACTCTGGTTGCTGGAGTGGTGGACTGCACAGGAAGAGTTGCTGCTAACTGCGCCAGGGGCAGAGGAGCCTTGCACTTTGACAGGGCAGCATAGGAAGTAGTTTGTGCACTGGCAATAGCAGACTGCGCATGAGTAGTAGAGGCAGATTGTGCAACAGCAGAGACAACAGACTGTACAACAGTCTTAACAGCAGAGACCTTAGACTGCGCAGCAGTCTTGGTGGCAGAATCAACAGACTGCGCAGCAGTCTTGGGGACCCACACTGGGCGCACTTTGCTTGTGGCAGAAGTTGTTGCAGTGGGGGGGTGGTCCCGGAGTTGATCATGGCTTCATAGGCCTTCTGGTTGACCTTCACAACCAGCGTCTTCTGCGTCTTTCCGATAGATGCAACGTCACATTGAGTTGTCACTTCCTCGTCGGAGGAGAAAGTCGTCCCCAGCAGAGTCGCCATTTTGTTTGCAAAAACAAAAGTTGAATTTTATTTCACAAACTTTGTAAGAAGATTACAAGAATTCTAGAAAAGTACAACTGTAGGAATCTGATCTGAATGACTGTAACTCCACTTTTCTGAAATATTGTAGAAATTTAAATTTTTATATTGAGTCATGATTTGAGAATATTTTTATATATTTTTATAGGTGAAGTTATATCTTTAGTTTCTCTTTGGGCTTAATCTCTTAAACCCATTTATTGGGCCAAGCACTGCCAGCCCAATCAACCCTTTTTTTTAAACCCAACACAGTGAACTCATATTCTTCCCTGCTCTTCTAAAGAGTTCCTGGAGAGTCTTCAAATTCAAATTTTTTCCAACGGCCAGAGGAGAGCGGCCATGTGCATCCCTTCTCATTCCTAACAACCTTGTCAGGAGCATTTCCCGCCAATTGGTTAGCCTGATCCTCACGCCAACCTTCCCTATTTAAACTCCCCTTTTTCTCCTTCAATCATTGCTCATTCCTTCCCAATTTCCTGCAAGAAGAGTTCGAGCAAGATGGCGAGTGATGGATCACTGGAGAAGAAGACGACGATGATGAAGACAACGGCATCCTCAGCTTCTTAATTCAGCATCAATCCTTCATCGAGAATGGATCAGTAAGCACTGAATCCTTAGGAAATTGTTAGGTTCTTCCTCTGAATTCATTTTAGTATAGCTAATTTTGAGAGTGATCGATTTTTCTCAAGATCTTCTCCATCAATTTGCTGCTAGTGGTTGATCTATTTTGGCCTGATCAATCGACCATTGTTGAGGTAATTATTTGTCCAGCATAGTAATGATCTCAATATGTTTCCTCTTTTGATTTTCTCCATTTACTGTATTAAGTTGTAGACTGAGTAGAGGAATAATTCAATTTTACTCTGAGCTCAACGACTGTTGGATCGAGGACTCCAACTATTTGATTGTTTTACCCAACCAATTGAGCCTGGTAAGATTAATCACCTTATCTCAGTTCCCTTAGATCGATTCTAGATAGGCTAGTATGAATCGACTCATCCGCGGTGACAGGAAGGATGGATCAGTATGATAATTCCTTGTTCTTTGGTTGACTCAGATTTTAGATCTGTTGGATCGAGGACCCTGTCCAAGCATTGAAGGTTGTGTCATCGAGACATCAACCAAGGCTATTTCCAGGTAAATCTCCTAACATTTGTAAATCAGATTGTTAGAATGTATGTGAATAAATAGGCAATTGATGAGGTAACTGACTAATTAGTTTAGACATTACCATCACCTATTGATCTCCCTGTTCTAATGTCCTGAACAAAGACATATGTGGTACCTATAGGCACAGGAAGCCAGCTCTGAGTAAATTTGTGAGATGGGAGAACCCATTAGCATACACCTTATTTCTGTTAACAGGGCATTTAAGAACATGATGGATGATAATTTGAGATTCAAACTGTTGTATGGATGAACACTTAGTCTACAAACAGTTTGGATAATGATCGATTTGGCCTGGTATGGGAAGCCTGGTCTTAGTCTAACAACTAAATATTCTACCTATGTGAGACTATAAATGTTGTGATGACCTGTGGAATGGTAGAGCTGCACTGCACAAATCTTCCATTTGGGTTGATGCCTTGTAATATGTCATTTGTTCCATATGGTTGACATCCCATTTCAGACTGAATTACTCTCAGTCTTGATATAGGACTGAAACTGATGACATGTGTGAGTTGATGTAGAGCTCATGAGAAATCTGCAAATGAGTTTGAGAAATGATTACCTGTTGAACCAAATCCTTCAAGTCGAGTTCAATAAATCATTGAACTATTGGGCAAAAGTCATATCACTGCTCTTGTATTTTCCCTCTTTTCTGAGATTCTTTACTGAATAGATGGAGAATAGAAGTGTATTGATATGAAGTTTGAAATATGGTTTATGTGATGCACTGTGGATATTGCATCAGTAAGAGAAGTCTTGTGAACTGAATCTGAGATTTACCAGTCCTAAGTAACTTATTCCATGCCCTGTTATTGGATTAGCTTGGACTGAACATTGTTCATCCACCTGAGTTTTGGACCATGATGATCTCAGTCCACTTTTCTTCTAAACCAGAGAAATTCTTGACTGAATGCATGATGCATTGTGAGACCTATATACATATGTGATGGCCTGCATATTGTTCCCAGATTTACAACTAATAAGAAATGGTTCTATGCTATTTCTGGGTACCCTTCCATGTGGTTATTTGGCTATAGAATAATTGGTGGTGCAATAGCTTATTGAGCCTACTGTGAGATCTTTCCTGTTAACATATAGAGGATGTGAGTTATCTGATGTCACTTTCCATATCATGTTTCCCATTCTTTTGTTTCAATTATTAAATGTCATGATAATTCCTGTCTAAATTTCTCTTTGAACCTGCTATTGCATTCTGAACTGATAGAGCTTTTGTGAATATTGGTTTTACTTATATAACCTATGGGATTGAACATGTCCTGATGCAAGCTGAAAGTAGTTTGCATATTAATGGCTGTTGGCAACAGTTGATTTCTGGTAAAATGGTTTCCAGGATAGTTGGAGAATAACCATGGGTATCTTAGAATCAATTGACAGGAACCTAAGAGTTGATATTGATAACATTAAGTTGTTAGGGAATGTTACCTGAGCTTGTTGATAGTCAATTGAAGTAATTTTAGAATGTTGTAAATAGGACTGATGGGTTAAAGCCCTGTTCTTAGACTAAGATCATGTGCAAATGAGGACTGGACCTTGGGGCAGGACTGAATATTCATTGGGACTGGAATACCCATGATTCAGTGAACCAGGACTCTTGATGTTAAGTTATTTTGAAGCACTTGACTCATTAAATTTATGAAAGGATGTTGTTACATGTCTAAGGGTACTTGCTAGTTATAACATGGTTAATTTTAGTCAGGATTAGAAATTGTATGATACCAAGTTAGAACTATTTATTAACCAACTTGTACACATCATTACCAATTACAGGAGATCATCCAGCTTTTACCTACTCGTACTTTCCTGGAGTAAGGAAAGTACACTCTATGGTTTTGATCAGTGCATTTTTCTTGTTCTTTATTGCTGACACACTGCAACACGTTCATGATCTTATCTGGCTTGTTCTTTCATGTTCTTACTTGTATCTTGGGGTGGGGAAATACTCTAGATATGTGACCAAACTCGGATACTTATTCATGATCTTTAGCTTAGGCCTCGCACAGTGCATGCGGGTCCTAAGCCGTACCTTATATGATCTTTCAGAATTTTTTCATGCTCTTTCATGGTCTTACCCAAGCCGGTCACATATCATAGAAGTATTTCAAATTTATAACACATGTTCAGGATTTTGTTCTTACATTAGTTTCCTATGATCCTGATCTTGATTTTAGCTATAGTCGTGATCTTTCCTGCATCTTTATATAGTCATGATCTTTCATGTATCTTTATAGCAGTAGTTAATGTTCTTCCTTTTCTTTACATATCTTGTTCTTCTTGTTCTTTCAGCATTTACTTTCCATATCATGATGTTATTGTTCATTACCTAGAACTGTACTTTGCTCCGCTCCTGAATAGGATATGTTGCAGGTGAGATGGAGGCCTTGTGTGACACCTACTATGGTCAGGATACTGCTTTCCCTGTTGAGCCAGCTGGAGCTGCTTGTGACCTAGAGGCTGCAGAAGCCTAGTGCTTCTTAGTATTTTCCTATTATCTTTCCATGTATTGAGACTAGCAGACTCTTTTATTAGTTGGAATGTAATAATTCAGATATTATACTTTACTCTGGTTGGGACACATTTATATAGATGCTGTGATTTCATTCATGTTCATATTATCTGGTTAGTTTCCCTAGAATGGTACAGCTTACTTTGTTGTGTCTAACAACAAAGGCTGGGCGTGTCCGACTCGTATCCGGTTATTCGGGAGCGGGTCGTGACAATGACGATCGCTTTATCCCTTGGACGATGTGAACTTGAAGACGATAGCCTCTGAAGTTGAAGGCGATAGCCTCTGAAGAATGCAGCAGCACTTGGGCAAGAACTCCTGAACTCTCTGATTTTTTGATTTCTATGTGTGATCCTGGTAATGAAGACTTGAAACTCTATTTATAGAGTTCTGGAAATAACTAACTTTTAGTTATTCTGAATTGTGCAGGATGGATTGCGCATGCACTGGATTGCGCAGCATCAGACTGCGCAGGCAGTTATTTGATCGTGGACCAACTGTGTTGGACACATGGCATCATTTGATTGAAATGCGCATGATCATGTACAGACGGTTGCCACGTAGTGAGTAATTGATGGTATGAAGGCCACGTGTACATTTGTCAGTTGTCTTGATGGAGTGCGCCACATGAATTGCGCTGACATCAGATTATGCTAGGATGGACCACGTAGCAGAAAGTCTAGCAGATTGCGCTGCATGTACAGCTGTCCTCGAGCATTGTGCTGCATAATAAACGAACAGTTTCCTCGTTCTCCGTGCTCTCAGTTGTCAGAAGATCTGATTCTCTGTCAGATAATGATGACAAGGCCACATCAGCTTGCGCACTTGAATGAGTGCGCAGTTCAGCCTACGCAATCGAGATGATGTGCAATCTGTCTCTTGCGCAGTTCATTTGAATGATGTACTTTTTGATTTTTATGGCTTTGTTGATGGGTGCAACTTGATTTTTTAGGACCTAAAAGAGCCAGGCGCAGCGATCATCATGCGCTCTTGAACAGGCGCAGCAGCCACCATGCGCTCTCAGTCAGGCGCATCCCACCATGCGCTCTCAGCAGGGCGCATCCTGTCAGCAGCTCAGTTATGTGCATCCTCAGTTATGTGCATCCCTTTAGCAGCTCAGTTATGTGCCACCCTTCCAGCCAGGCTCACCTGATATTGAGCAGAACGAGGGTGGCAATCAACCCTCTAGCTGGAGGAAGAGCTCCCCAAACCGAGGAAGAGAGGAGCACCGCAAATCAACCTGTGGCCAGGGGAGGCTTCGAAAGAGCCTCCAAAGACCAAGGAAGACCGCAATCGAAACTGCGGCTAAAGGAGCAGCTTTCAACACAACCAGAATCGGCAACACCCACTCTGACAGAAGAAAGAGCCTCCAAAGCCGCAGCACCGCCATTCCGATCTGCGGCTCTTCCAGCATAACGGAGACGAGGCTCGAGCATCCCGATCTTTGGATGCAACAGGCACCTTCCGCTTGCCTCAGAAGCCCTCGACTTCGACTTTTGGATGTAACAGTCACCTTCAAGTGCATCAATAAAGACAATGTGTCGCATCTTCACCCTCTGGAGCATCTCATCAATAGAATGCACTCGAGTAAACAAGTTCATTTCGGAAGGACGTGAGAGAACGAGAAACAAACTTCTCCATGCCACTATTTATAGGCCGGACAAATCAAACCCATGTGCCAAGTGGATGGCTCTCCGAATCCCGTGCAATGAATTTGCATTAAATGGATGAACCAGATGCTTCGAATTCAGCCAAGTCAAAACGGATATTTAAAGTACTCGAAGAACGTAATAGTTGCACCAATAAAAACGTGTCATACGGAGCGGATGCGCCGGCCAGGCCGTGTATCACACAGACGCGCCTCTCGACACCAAGCGCCTCACACAGCATACGCCCCCATGCGGCCCCATGCGCCTAGTGGAACGCCGATCGATGCGCCCACTCAACAGTCCATCAAATGCCAAAGAACATTAAATACTGAAGTCTGACAGAGTTGGCAGCACGCCTTTCGAGGACTGAACAGTTGACAGCTTTTTCAGAGAACGAAGCGTCGCCAACGTCAGCATCATCATTACTCTTCTCCGGCGGTTACAGCCACGCGGCCGCCCAACCATCCCGCATGCGCCTCGACAGCCATGCGTCCAAAGCTCTGCATGCGCCTCAAAATCCATGCGCCTCAGACTTTTCTCTGATCCCTAAAGACAGAAGTAAAGTCACTACTGAAGCCCTGCATGCTCCTCAAAAGCCATGCACCCCAGACTTTTCTCTGATCCCTAAAGACAGAAGTAAAGTCACTACTGAAGCCTCGCATGCGCCTCAAAAGCCATGCGCCCCAAATGATTCATGACTCCCAAAGGTTACGAGCCAGAGTCTCCTCTGCACGCCAATCCCAGGCGCATCCTACCAGATCATTCCCCACCAAATCCGAGATCTCCGAGCCATGGGCCTACGACACGTGTCCTTTGACTCAATTCACCCAAGATCTCAGCAACAGAAAGATTTTTTCCCCTACTACGTGCCGGCCCACAACAACAGCACGAAGAATTCAACCCCTCGATCAGGGCGCATCATCGCCTCCATCAGCAATCACCACGTGGCGTCCCCGCGTCCAGACGTATCCTACATATGCGCGCATGAGCAGCCAGCCTGCAAAACTATAAATAGAGGGATTATTTCCTTCTTCCGGAGAAACACACACACAAACGAACATACGTATACAAACAGAGACGTCGCACAACCAGAGAGGCAGATACAAACACTCAACGTCTTCCTCCTCTCCATCAGCTCCAGCACCCAGAGCAACACAGACCTTCAGAGAACCGATAACCGTCGTCAGATCGTCAATGGAGTCAACGCATTACCACTCGCTCCATCTGTACAAGGGACCCAGATAAACAAAAGTGTACTCCTAGGACTACATCGAAGTCCTACATTATAACACTGTTCTGTTTGTATTGAAATTTACAATCAAAAGATTTTAATGGCAAACAGCAGTATAGAAAGATAGAAATGCTTTTTATTCATAGCTTACAACGAAGTGCAAGTCGTAATTATATTGGATGTCATTGCGGCTACATTGATTGAAAATAAAAGAAATATACTTGACAAGCTGCCTGAACTAACACTTGTCGTTTCATACATTCGCCCCTTTATACATAAGCCTTCGATTGAATTGGCTTCAAAATACTTTAGTATAGGAAGAGCTTAAAACGCCTCTCCGCACTTCAGCTTCAGTTTAGAGCTCCCGTCGCACCTGGGGAATTAGGGGAGGGGATTAGCACACTTGCTAAGCGGACAAGACGAACTCACTCGTCTAAACTGACTCTGATTGTTAAGGTAGACATGCTTTATAGTTTTCTTTCTATTTAGAACTAAATAAATTTAGTTCATATCGATAGCCATCTTTGAAGTAATAAAGCATACAGTAAAATATAGCAATTTATCACATTTCTTACCACGGTCGTGCTCGTCCCTGCATAAAAACAGAGATAATACTTACTACCTGCATAAGACAATAGGTGAGCATGCTACTATCTTATATGCGCGGTCACTGGTGTTACACATACTTGGGACTATCTCAACGGTATTTCGGCCCGTTCAGTCTAGGTTGCAAGCCTGACTGACGGTCCCGCAATGCATCAGTGCCGAAGCACGATTATTCATTCCCCATGATAGTGTACTGGAAATATGTCCTACTCGACGGCAGGCTACGAGTCCAATTAAAGCGCCCAGATTATGGCTGCAAATGAGCCAAGCCATTTGCGAGCTGCTCAAAGCTCGGCTCGATAAAAGCTCGTTTGAGCTCGGTTCGTTTAGTAAACAAGCTGAGCTCAAGCTTCATTTTCGAGCTTGTTTAATAAACGAGCCAAGCTCAAGCTTAGAAGTACTCGACTCGTTTGAGCTCGCGAGTTGGCTCATTGATGAGCTTGCGAGCTGACTCGTTTAGAAGCTTGTTTAGAAGCTCGTTTGTACTTTGTTGAATTCTAAATATATGTATATTTGTGTGCATTATACATTTATATGTCCTTTAATAATTGATATTAAGGAACTTTTTTAATTAAATTTTTATAAATAAATTGTTAATATTACAGGTACTTGAATTCAAACATAACTAAATTGAAATTGAGCTCGTTAAGCTTGAAATCAAGCTTAATGAGCTTGAAATAAAGTTGAACGAGCTTGAAAACAAGCTTAACAAGCTTTATTTTGAGCTTATCAAGCTTGAATCAAGCTTGCTTATCAAGCCAAGCTCGAGCTCAAACCAAGCCAAGCTCAAGCTTAATATAAACAAGCTCGAGCCAAGCTCAAGCTCCAAAATAAAAAATTTATCAAGCTCGAGCTCGAGCTTGAGCTCGGTTAATTCTAGTCAAGCCAAGCTCAAGCTTACGAAAGCTTGGCTCCGCTTGGCTCGTTTGCAGCCCTAGCCCAGATAAGCCAGATAAGGGAATGCTTGTAGCTGGAAAATCTCTTTATAAACTACTTGATCAATCTCGTTATTACCCTAGTCAAATTTAGTATGAATCCCTGATCGTAGTAATCAGAAATCCATATCCTAAGCATGATACAAGACGAGACATGTAGCTTGTACAGGCACAACCAAGAGAATCAACAACGATGTCAAGACAATAGTTACTTAGCAAGTCCAGGATGTCATGACCCGTACCTTGTTTAGGGGCACGAGCACGTGGGTACGTCCAGCCTACGCTGCAGTATCGGCGGTAGAACGCTGTAAAGGTCATCTAGAATATATAGAATCTAAGACACAATTATAAAACCTGTCATCTCCGTACGGAGGAATATAACCACAACTCAATCACATAATTCTAAGGAAGATAAACACGATGATAAAGATAAAGATGAGATAAATAGTCTGAAACAACGCTGAGTCGCAATCACAAGTTCAGAACCCAAGACATAAACAATATCCCAAAATAAATACTACAAGTCTCAAAGTATCAAACTGGAATGTAATCAAGACAAAATCTAGGTAAACTAGGTCACTCTCTACAGCACCGGATCCACATGCTGGTCCTGGTCGTAGGCTCCATCTATGCCAAACTCGTAGTAGGTCGGACAATTTGCATCTAAATCCTTGAAAAACAACGGGGTTATCATGTCAGGATATGCAAGTACAAACACCAACATCAGTTCCATGTGAATTGATAAATACTATAAGAGACAATTATAATGAAATACAAGATGAAATGTCAAGACTGAAAGTAAAACAGTATAAGAGAAGTGGATATCATGTCATGTGTGAGATATAAGATAAAACTAGAATATAAACAATGGAAAGTAATCTGAGGTATGATGTAAACATAAAAAAGAAAGTGCCATGAGATATTAGAGCGTTATGTGATCGCTTAGGTCAAGATCAGGCTGTTCCATTTGACCGGCTATGTACATGTAGTATACTAGTATAGGGATCAGGCCGGCCAAAATGGAAAGCTATGCACAAGTAGTATAAGGTCAGGCTACACCCTACGTGTGGTAAGGGTAGAGCTATGCACAAGTAATAAACAAGTAGGGGTATGATCACATAAACTCTAATAACCCCATCTTCGAGTAGTATAATGAATCCAGATATGATGTCATGACACGGGATTCGAAGAGCAGGGGGGGCAGCCTACTCCCAAATCGGTGTCTATACAAGTACAAGAAACAATATCGAATAATGTACTCATATACCAGGTAAATCGAGAATGACATCTCATGACGAGATTCACGTATACTAGTCCGTGTATATAATACTCCAGTCCCAAAATACGTAGGACTAGGAACGTAGACATGCCAGTTGTATACATACAAAGTACAGTCCAATATATGGAAATCTCGTATGAATACATAAGCTAAAATGCAGTAGAACCATAACTAATCTTATCCACACAAAATAAATGAATAAAAGTTGTCATATAATCAACTATGAATTGTCATTGGTACATGTAGTTGGGCGGAGACAAATCCACTACCAACTATGAAAAGAAATACATATCCAAAAGAAAGAGTTTGGCGAGCGAAGCGAAGATGATCTAAGTGCAATCATCCTCGAAGAAATAGAGATGATCATAGCCACAGCTAGAACACCTGCGAAAGACAAGAGAACACACCTTACGAGATAACCAGGTCCTCAGAGGGACGTAACAAGACACATAATATCATGCCATATAAACTGAATAAATATTGCTCAAATAAATAAGTCAATTGAATTATAACATGGTCCAATACACACCTATTGAACTAGCTTACCATCCCCCCAACCAAACAAGGACAAGAGATGGTAAACTAATTCACAGTGATGTATCTTTTTTGCTACGAATCCAATATGGTATCCGGACCCCAACAAGGTTCAATACCTTCTCATCGGAGTAGTAAGCCACACCTACAACCAAATAAGGACAAGATGTGACGAACTAATCCGCGATAAGTTATTATTTCAAGCCACGGTCAGATATAAGTACCCAAACCAAAAGTACTCATACCTAATGGATAAGGTAGCCTAACCGTTCTAAGTGAAATATAGTTAAGAATAATCCTTCCTACGCATGGGCCCTGGCTAAATAGGACCGGCGTAGTCCCTCCTTGGGGCACCAGAGGCCCAATCAATAAGAGCATAACGTTCTGCAGAACGTCACTGGCCGTCAGTAATCATGGGTCATCAATCCCGTATCTCCAGCGGAGCTTCGGGTCATAAGCGAAAATGTATCGAAGCCCATACGCTAAGGAATTGTCCTTTCCGCCCAATGCCTACTATGTTGTATCCACAACAGTAAACCTCTATAACCGCTAAGTTAAACTAGCATGTAATTCTATTAGCGGTTAATCCTATCGCACGGCTTGTACGTATCGGTGGCCAGCCAATCACGTACGTCCGTATTCTACATGCGACACACAAATTCGTGGTACAACGTGTCAAGGCCAATGAATGCACACACAAAGGTGGTCCCTTAAATCTAGGTTTAATGTGTAAGAAAACTAAATATAGCAGAAAATATAAATGAACAGTAAGTTCTAACAGGTTATGCCATGTATCACAGTTTATTTTGCATAAAGAAAATAATGAATAATGCATAAAATATGAGCTAAAATAAATAAACAGCAAATTGCAAGGTGTCTTGCCAGGTAGTACTGGTGTGCTGTAATGATCAACGTGGCACGAACTGCGACGGTAATAACTATGCAGGGTGACTTCAAATAATGGTACAGACGGTTCCATGGAGTCAATAACGGGCAGATTAGTTAGGGTTGACACGAGGAAGTACGTATTTGGCAAGGAGATCAGAAGAAAGGGGATTAGTAACGGACGGGATGATAATCAAAGGAAATTTGCGTAAACAATACTTATACTAATTTTTAGAAAATAATTAAAATATGCGAAAACTAGATTTTTTTTTATGAGTCAAAATATTCTTAGAAAAATACTTAAAATATCAAAAATCGTCGATGCTAAATTACTCTAGTTTTAAAATATGCTTTTAGGTAAAAACTACACTCCATAAAAGAAAACATTTTAAAGTAAATATTTGAAAATATTAATAAATTATTTAGGCCCAAAAACTATATCTTTATAAAAATATTTTGAAAAATGGCTTAATATTTAGAAATCAAATCCTAAATTTGAAATTACCTGTACGTAAAACACCCTAAAATATTTTTGCTAATAAATAAATCCTTGAAATTATTTGGTATACTATTATTAAAACTAAGTAATGATACTAATTACTGATAACACTATAAATAATGTATGTATACAAATACAATTGTTGAAAATAATATACCATGTAATAATAATAAATATAATATTTTTACGCAGTAAACACTCTCGGTTCCGAGTGTTCTTCCTCGAGAACACACAATCCAAGTTTTTTTTAAAATAAGAGCAGTAATAGCAGTGAGAAAGGGAAAAAAAGAGAAGAGGGAGTTTGAGAGAGAGCTGGAGAAAGGGGGAAGGAGGGGAGAGAGTGACAGAGAGCAGCGGAAAGAGAGAGGGGAAATTGAGGATCGAGAGAGAGGGAAGGAGAAGAGTGAGGGGCGGCTCGGTCGGGGCTCGTCGGCGGGCGGTGCTTGGGCGGAGCTCGGTCGTGGGCTTGGAAAGAAGGCTAGGGACGAGAGATAGCGGCAGCGGGGTCGTTGTGAGGAGTAGTCGCTGAGTCAGGGCACGGTGGCGCGAGCGGAGGACGGCTCGCCGGCGTCGAAGGAGAGGTCGCAGGCACAGGAAGGAAGCGGAGGGTGCTGGCGCCAGGTCTGCCGGCAGAGGAAGCCGGACTCTCGCGGGTGGCGGGCGGATCTGGGTTGATCGAGGCGTACAGGGAGCTGGTGAGGAAGGGAACGGAGAGGAACAGAGGGGGCGCTCAGGCGGCTAACGGGAGGCGATGAGGCAATGCGGCGGCGGTGAGGGCGAGGCGGCGGTCGCGGCAGCGGAGCGGGGTAGCTGCTGCGACGGCGGTCGCGGCAGCGGAGTGGCTGCTGCGACGGCGGTCGCGGCAGCGGAGGTGGCTGCTGCGGCGACGCATGGCGAAGCAGCGCGGTGCCACGGCGACTCGAGGGTAGGCTGCAGCGGATCTTCGGCCGGCGGCAGACAAATAAGGGTGGTGATGGTGGTGTTCTCATTTTCTTTTTCTTTGTGGTGATCGTGTTTTTGGTGGCGGTAGTGTTGTCGTGGCTAGGGGCAGTTGTTGGCCGGAGGATTGGTGGCGGTGGCGGTGTGGGCTCTGCTACGGTGATGGCGGTGCTCGTAGGGGTTGTGGTGAGGGATGTTGTTGTCGGGCTCGGGGTTGGAGTCGGTTGCGGGGTGATGATGGCGGTTGTTGGAAGACGGCAAGGTGATGGCCGGGGAGTACAGTCGGAAGGCTGTAGAGATGGTGGCGGACACGGGAATGATGGTGGTTATTGGTCTGTTACGATCCACTACCCAAATTGTTGGGCCGGGCCGAGCCATGTCCAGCCTACACTGAGATAAAGCGTAGTAAGTTGTTCTAAAGATAACAAGGTAAGACTAAAATGTGCTGACAGTTCTATAAGTAATGAAGAGTCATAAATGCTCCAAACACAAAAGTCATCTCATATAATAGTAAGTCCAAGTACAAGTCCAAAATGTAAAGCTGGATACAGGTCCAGTCACAAAATACATAGTCTAATACATGACTACTCTCCAAAGTCCAAAGTAAATAGACAACTAGACGAGGTTCCCCGCAAGTACATCCTCGTAAGACAAGGCCTGGTCCTCGGCAGTAACTCCATAATCTGAATCACAGAGCAACTCCTCCTCAGTAAGAATACCTACAACATTATCCTGTCAGGACGGGAGCAAGTACTGAATCTAACAAACATATAATATGATCATGTGATGAAAAGAAATGACATATCATGTTATCCAGTTTTAGATACATCTTATCATGGCAATAATTATTTATTTTAAAGTTTAAAACTGTAGTAGGTGAGTGATCAGTCAATAGGTAATCAGGATGTATAGTGGTACATATCAATTTTCTGAAGTTTACATACGTACCCTTAACGGCATCGGTGTATACCATATACAAACGCGGGACCAGACATACGACACAGATACATATAGAATGTAATGGTGCTCGGTAAATACATACGGAGAAGGGGAGCATGATCACGTACACTACTAACAGTTTCTTTAACTTATTTTTATTAACATGTGATGAGAGATATAAAAACTGTCCTAAACATGGTAGATACTGAAAGTAATACAACATGTGAAGTTTTAACTTGCTACCCAAGGATCAGCATTTAACATGGTTGAAAATCACAGTTTATGGTTATAGCAGTATGTAAAGTTTGTAGAAGTACTTGTTTTTAGAAAAACAAAGCAGCAATAAAAATACTATAGATGCCTGGTGACTCGTCACTATAAAAATAACACATAAACTTAGTTTTTTTATACTAAGTTAAACACTAAGACACTAGTGGTGCAACACGACTTTCTCACTGGACACATAGCCAAATGATGACTTTAGCATAGGAGATCAGTGTGGGTGACACAATAACCAAACTACCTTTGTAGGGTCTTTATACTAGTGTGGGGTGAGGTCTAATATGACTATAACTCAAAACAACACAAAATATTGAAAGTCGTAATTATTCAATAAATAAATCAAACTGTACATTATGTTCCAACATTTTTGAGATAGATAAAAAGCTTAATTTTACATAAAATAAAGTACCAAAATGATCCTTGTTAATTATAGAAATTTATACTTTTCTGGAATTTATAAACCTTCATAAATAATTATTAAAAATCAGCAAACATATATAAACTAAAAATGAGTTCTGTTTTCCTATTTTATAAAATACCAAAACACTTAAAAATGCTAGAAAAATTACATTAAATTATCTAAATTATATAGTATTTAAATATAAATTTTTTCAAATTTTTACAGCACTTAAAATATATATAAAAATTCAAAAATCGCAAG
The DNA here is from genome assembly GCA_029216955.1 of Iris pallida. Lineage (NCBI taxonomy): Eukaryota > Viridiplantae > Streptophyta > Magnoliopsida > Asparagales > Iridaceae > Iris > Iris pallida. The sequence continues at coordinate 20,738 of JANAVB010030296.1, read as the reverse complement.
CAACAGTTTCTGGAAAATAATTAATTAATTATTTACTTTTGTCCATGTATTCTAAATTGAACCGAAGTCCAGATACAGGACCCAGAGCCATAAATTAAGTCCAATATGACTTGTACAGACTCTAAATGTATTAGACACAATTGGGCCCAAAACCCATGCTAGGTTTGGACATCAACTGGTCATAAACAATAAAAAAAAAAAAGCAGTAAGTTTTTATACATAAATATATTTTTAAAGTGCAAAATATACAAGTCATAATTTAAATAATAAAAATGACTTGTGAATTTATGTACAATAATATTTTGTACAAAGTAGAATTTGAAATACATATATAAATATATAACAACAATATTACACACACACACATATATATATATATATATATATATATATATATATATAATATATATATATATATATAAAATATATGTATGTATATATATAGATATATATATATATATATATATATATATATATATATATATATATATATATAAGATACTGTATACATATATACAGTATATATATAATAATAATATACACAAAAAACACATTGTCACGTCCCGCTTCCCAGATTTGAATGGTGACGTCAAAACACATCCCCAGGCTACGCACCAAAAATTGCGATTGTCGCCCGTAAATCAGCAGAATGGAAAATACAAGAAAATTTACATTACATTACACATAGTAATTATAATACAGGAAACTTATTTAACAGTACATTGTCTTACAGGTTTATCACAAAGGTAATTACGACAGCACTAGTAATAAATTAAAGTCTTTAGGTCACTACTCCTCGACGTACAGTGGCAATGCCTTGGCAGGATTGTCTTCTTCTTCTCCTAGTGGACAAATACTAGGTGTTTAGAAACGACAAGCAAGCCCTCGGCCAAAAACGGTGAAAAATAAAAGAATTATGAAATAAAATGAGACAAATAGTTTTGTAAAGTAGTCTATTGAATGAAGCACTATTATTAATGTGTGAGTGTCCTGTTCCTCTTATCCAGATAGGCGTGATGGCAGGTAATGAAATTAAAAAAAGAAAATGAACCTAACATGGAATGCAATATTGGAGAACAACCCCTGAATATTCATCTAAATGATTTCCCATCAACAATCCCATTAACCTGGGATCATGCTGGGAATTCGGCGGCACGGTGCTTAGTATCCGGCCTGGAGCCTCCCTTGGGCTTAACATCATCTATTCGATGTTATTGTCGAAATAGAGGTAATAATCTGGAGCCTCCCTTGGGCTTGGTTGGCCTCCCTTGAGCAAACGAAAACAAGAGCCTCCCTTGGCTTAGTTTGCCTCCCTTAAGCAAATAAAATACGTGAGCTAAGCCTCACAAACTCGTTTCGCATGGCCCTACGAACGAGTAGAATATTTACTGATCAGCTTTTTATTTTTATTATGCTATGGGACTATTTAGGAATATCCAGGTTGTTCTCCCCTGCCCAATGCTTCCTAGTTGTTTCTAAGTATCTTTCCTAAATGACTTTAGGTCTTAGGGAATAACCCAATTTTTTCAGAAAGTCGGAAAGTTTGACTATCTCTTGGAATTTCCACAAATTTCGGCAGAGCCTCCTTTGTTTTTAGAGACTCCGAAAATTTGCAAGAGACAATATATGAAAAATAAATTCCGAGTTCGCCGACCCCTTCGGTGGAGCAACTCTCAACACCGGAACCACGCAAGATATATCGGGTTCGCTGACCCTTCGGTGGAGCAACTCTCAACACCGAAACTCAAGCAGGCATATGTATATAAAATGCTTAATTCATACTATGGCAATTTGACAAGCAAGCAAGCATTTTATTTAGGCAAGCAATTTCCTTGATTTGAGCGGCTTGTAGTTCACTATCCCAAGTATCCAAATAAAGTTATTAGTAGTATATAGGCATCAAATCTATGTGTCATGACTTGAAAAAAAACCATGTTAGACTCTTCGTAATATTGCATTGGTGTGCTAGAGAGTTGGAAATTCATAGAAGTAATGTTATCGTGGTATATAGGGACTTGCAAAATAATTAAATTAACCATCAATCATTCCAACATGTGTTATTTCGATAGGTTTAATAATTTGGACAGAATTATATAATTATGTTAATATCGAAAACTACTCTCGTGTACACGTGTTCAAGTAAGAAAACGTAAGATATATATATATTATATATATATATAATTATATATATTATATATATATATATATATATATATTCAATTTGTGTAGGTTAAGCCCCTAAAATCATACCGAGAGTTACAAATGTACATGGATATATATATATATGAATAAGAATTTACATCTATATATAGTGTCAAAGTGTGTATAATATATCATGTGTCCAAGAACCCATTGGTGTCGTGTCCAATACTTATATATTTGCGTTGTATCCTACACAAGGTGTCCTTTACATATATTAATTGTATCGTGTCCAATACATTCATTCATGTGTCCAATTATTGATATACACATATACCTGGTATAATAGTTTTCGAATTCCCAATTTCTTTCAACCAAATTGGATTTTTTAATTTAGTCCACAAAATTTTAGAATTTAAAATACTCATAATTGCTCCTATTAATTAGGAAATTAAACAAAACAAAGGAATTCAAAGGGATAGAGGAAGAAGAAGGAGGACTTGCTTCCAAGTATTACTCTAACCTCCAAAAACTACCAAAATCTTACAATTTAAATTCTTAGGATTTTAACTTGTAATTTTAGAATTTTAAATGAATTCATAACTATTCAAATTAACATAGATGTCAAATTAAGAATCTTCAGAGAAGAAGGAGGGAAAAAAAGAGGACTTGCCTTGGGTTTGAGACAATCTAGGCTTCTCTTCACAAATCCCTACATTAAATCCTATCATAGTTTCAAAAACCTTCGTTAGTAAAGCTTAACTTAGAACTTGTGCTTAGAAGAAATTGGAAAGGAATTGGGGAAAAGAATTAGGTTTTACCTAGGTTTTCCTTGAAATAGGAGGAAAGGAGGAGAAGATGAAGATGAAGATGGGGGGGGGTGGCCGGAGTGGGGCGGCCGGCGGCGGCAGGTGGCGGCGGGCGGCAGCAGGCCGGCGGCGGGGTGGCGGCGGGCGGCAGCAGGCCGGCGGCAGTGGCAGCAGGCCGGTGGGGGTGGTGGGTGGTTTGTGTGTTTTTTTCTTGTGTGTGGTGAGTGGTTGTTTATAAAGGGGAATAGGAGGTGAGGTGTCCCCCCTCCCAATTAATACATGGGCCACATAACCCCCTCCTAGGGTTAGGGTTTAGGGACACTTGGTCCTTTAGGGTTAGGGTTTAGGGACACTTGGTCCTTTAGGGTTAGGGCTTAGGGACACTTGCCCCTTCTTAGGTTCTCTACATGGCATGACATGTGTCATGCCAAGGATGGAAAAAATTCTTTTTTTTTTCAAATTATTATCCATTAATAATAATTAATAATATTATAAAAGATTAAAGCATGACACACACACACACACACACACACACCACACACACACACACACACACACACACACAATATATATATATAATATATTATATATATATATATATATATATAATATATATATTATATATATATACACCACACACACACACATACACAACACACACATACATACATACATACATACACACACCATACGTACACATATTATATACACTATACGTATATATTCATTTATATAAATAAACCCATTAATATTTTCCCCTTTCTATATATATATATATATATATCTATATATATATAATATTATATCTATATATATATATATATATAATATATTATATAGATGAAATCAGAATTTATTTATAAACAAAAAAAAATATTTTATTTTATATATTTATTAAATATATTAAAGCTTTTATAAATAAAAACTCTATCAATAAAATACCTATTTAACTAAATAAAAAATACTAACAATAATATTAAAATAATATTAAAATAATAAAATATTATAAATGACTATATTAGCCCTATTTAGTAAAGTGGGGGTGACACAGGTAGATGTCGAAACAACGTTCAAGATTATTATGTCATGTCAGGTTCCTTATCATTAATAGTGCATCACAACGGACCACTATCAAGAATTTTCATGGCAAGGTGCTTATCAAGAGTGCGCCTCGACGGACCATTATCTAGATTATCATCACTACTAAAATATAGCAAATTGGCGATAGAGGATTAGCGACGGATCGAATCCGTCGGCCATAGCGACGGCCTCGCGACCTCCTTGTGACTGGCTACCGTTAGAAAGCAATGTATATTTTTTTAGTTTTTTTGTGTCAAAATCAGTCGCACATCCGTCGCTAATTTGACAAACTTTAGCGACGGATTCATGTCCGTCGCTAATATGTCGCACATTGTGGCGGCAAAATCTGAAATAAATGGCGCGCTAAATTAGCGTCTATGTGGCGACGAACTTTCCATCGGTAATCTAGTTGGTATTTAGCGGCTACCTACCGACGGATATATCCGTCGGTAATCCGTCGCTAAATACTGTAACCTAACTTAAATTGACCGACGGGGGGGAGGGGGGAGAATTTTTATTCCCCCCAAAAAACTCTCTCTCTTCCTCTTCTCTCTCTCCGACGAGATCTCTCCGACGGGTCACATTCTCCGGCGAAGCTCTCTCGGGATATCTCTCTCTCAGGTATCTCTCTCTCTCCCCCTCTCTCTCTCTCTATTTAGGGTTTCGGGTTGGTGGAGGGGTCGGCTGTCGCTGGGGCCGATGGGGTGGGGGGAGGTTGTTGAGGGCGAGGGGCAGGGTAGGGTTTAGGGTTTCGGGACAGGGGTAAGGTTTTGGGTGGAGGGTGGGCCGGCTGTCGCGGGGGCCAGAGATGATGGGGAAGGGAGGGGGCGGGGGTGGATGGTATTGGGTGCGGGACGGGGTGAGGAGAGGGGGTGAGGGGGGGTGGGTGTTTGTTGTGGGGGTGAGGGAGAGGGTGGGGTTTGCTGTCGGGAGGGGGTGGGGTGGGGTGGGGTTTGCTGTCGGGGGTTGAGGGAGAGGGGTGGGTTTGGGGGGGGGGTGGTGTTTGCTGTCGATGGAAGAGCGACGGACCTTCCGTCGCTCATATTCTAGAATATATGGAAGAATTCCAGAAGGTGGCGACGTATTATCCGTCGCTATTCCGTCGCTAATCCGTCGATGATGGAGACACTTTGAGCGACGGATATTGCGTATCATAAACGCTCGGATACACGATTAGCGACGATTTAGCGACAACTTTTTGTCGCTAATTTTATGAATATATTTAAAATTTAAACTGTCGTATTTGACGGGAAGCCGTCGGTACGCCGTCGCTAAAAGTTTTTATTTTGCCAACGAAAATCCGTCGCTAATTAGTCGCAGAGCGCGGACTAGCGACGAGCTAGTTTTAGCAACGAGTTATTCCCGACGGATTTTTCAGCCCGTATCCGTCGAAAATCCGTCGGTAAAGTGAATTACCGACAAATTTCCGATGGATAGTGCCATCGCTAAAACCTTGTATTTTGGTAGTGCATGTCAAGGTAGATCGCATTATCAGGTTCATGTCAAGTTCTGATTCATAGCCTAGAATTATCAGGCTCTAGTCCAAGTCACTAGTTCAATGCCAACTAGTGGTTAAGTCAGGTCGTCGTAATTTAGGCCAAGTATAGAAAATATACAAAGAAGATCGAGAGCACCCAGGTGTAATTGAAACCATTAGTCATATATGAATTCTAATTAAAGTGAGACATGAAGATTCTTGAAGGTAAGACAAAGATCTACAACTTTCATGTTTTGAGTTTTTCAAGATTTTAGCTATAAATAGCTCAAACGGGCAAAAACAATCATTTGGAGTGATTTGCGTACTGGTGTGCGAGCAAAACTTCCCACGGCACGTTGCACGCAAGCACGACGCACGTTGCACGAAAAAATCATGCGGGTGGGCGTGCGACACGCAAGTTGAAATCAAGCGGTTCAAAAGCCAAAGCTGGGTAGAATTGAATTCCCTACAACATGGAACCATTAGATCTCGAAAATAACCAAGTTTCAGAGATCAAAACCAAGAAAATGAAATAGTTACAAACTTAGATCTACAAGAATCTATCCATCAAACCCAAAAATGTCAAGTTCTAAAGAGGCTTAGAACTTGAGATCCATCATGAAGCAATAAAACTTGAGATTCATCATGAAGCAAGTTGCACTTGCCTAAGACTTGGTAGGTGGGAGGAGTAAATGAAGAAGATGAAGAAGTAAAATGTAAAATAATAGAGGAGAGAGAAGGAGTTAGTTTTTATACAAAATCTCTCCATCTCAAACCAAAACAAACCAAGTCAAGCCAGGTCAAATTGAACCGAACCAAATTAAAATAAACTAAGTCAAGATTAAACCATGACTAGGTTAAGCAATACAAGTCTAATTACGGTCCACCTAACAAATGTCAGAAATCCATATACATATACTAAAAATACGTATAACGAAAAACGGGAGTGACAACTCTACCCACCTTAAAAGAATTTATCCTCAAAATTTAATCAAGATGCTAGAGATGCCAGGGCAAGCTACACTAATACTGGAAATCTACGACTAACAGTCAATCAAACAATCATTCATGCAAGCAAGGAAGTAAAAGCATAAGGCATAAGGAAGATATTATAGAGTCAAACAGTGTGGATATCGCGATCGGATATCATCCTTACGTTCCCACGTTGACTCACCCAAAGAGTGATGATCCCAAGCAATAGGACTAACTTAATAGCCTTGTTCTTGAGTATCTTCTTCCTTCGGTCCAATATGGATACGGCCTTTCCTCATACGAAAGGTTGGTACCAACAACCAATTTTGAATGATCAAGGATATGGCTCGGATCCGGAATGTACCGTCGTAATTGGGATACATGGAAGACATCATGTACCTCACGTAACGACGGCGGAAGAGCGAGACGATAGGACACATCACCTACTCCTCAAGAATATCGAATGGCCCTATATACCTAGGACTAAGCTTTTCTCGCAAGTCTAATCGAATGACGCTACGGGTAGGTGAGTTCCTAAGGAATACGTGGCCGTCGATAGAAAACTCAAGAGGACGTCGATGAGAATCGACCCAATGGCGCTGACGATCTTGCGCAACTCGAAGATGATCTCTGACTTGTCTGACCACTTCAATAGTCTGGGTAATCATCTCTGGACCAAGAATTTGTCTCTCGTCGACATCATCTATGCTAACGGAGATCTGTACTTTCTGTCGTACAAGGTCTCAAAGGGTGCCATCTGGATACTGGCCTGTAAACTATTATTATAGGAGAACTCCACGAGATGTAGGTGATCTTTCCCCGAACCACCGAAGTCAAGCGTATAAGACCGTAACATATCTTCAAGAGTCTGGAACATGCGCTCCGACTGACCATCTGTCTACGGATGATAAGCTGAACTGAACTTGAGATGAGTCCCCAAACTCTTCTGAAGACTCCGCCAAAAGTCCGATATAAATCTTGAATCTCTATCGGACACGATACTGACTGGCACTCCGTGCAATCTGACTATCTGCCTGAGGTATATCTTCGTAAGCTGATCCGTCGACTGACCAATTCTGAAAGGTATAAAATGAGCTACCTTCGTGAGTCTGTCAACTATAACCCAGTTAGCATCTCTCCCACAGGGGAGTTAGGTAACCCAGTTACAAAATCATAGTAATGTGCTCCTATTTCCATTATAGGATCGATAAAGGTTAAAAAAGTCCAGCTGGTCTCTGATATTCAGCCTTAACTTGTTGGAAAACTAAACAACGAGAGACAAACCGGGCTATCTCCCTCTTCGTGCCATTCACCAGAAATGCTGACGGATATCATGATACATCTTTGTATCGCCAGGATTAATCGAATATTGTGAACCTCTGCCATGATCTCTTGCCTGATATCACCACTAGGTACACAAAGACGCCTTCCATGTCGGACTGTACCGTCTTCGTGAATGTATAACTCTGGTTTTCGTCCGCTTTACATTCTGTCCTAAGCCGCTGAAGCTTAGAATCTGCTGATTGAGCTATTTTGATTCTCTCGACTATACTGGACTGAACTTGATACTAGCCATCAATGCCACATTGGTAGGAAGAACTACTTCTATACCCATCTTTTGAAGATGTGCTAATAATTCTGGCTGTGTTGTTAGAAAATAAGCTCTGCTCTTCTGCTCAATGCATCTGCAACTACGTTGGCCTTCCAGGATGATATTATAGGTTGATGTAATCACAAGTAGTTCTAGCCATCTCCTCTGACGCATGTTAAGGTCCTTCTGGATAAACATATACTTAAGACTCTTGGTCGGTGAAAATCTCTATCCGATCTCCATACAAATAATGCCTCCAAAGCTTAAGTACGAAAACTACCGCTGATAACTCCAAGTCATGGTTGGATAATTTCTATCATGATCACGAAGCTAACGTGACGCATAAGCTACTACCTTACCATGCTGCATCAAGACGTATCACAATCCTCTGCCGAAAGCATCACAATAAACTGAAAATCCTCCAGTCCCATCTGAAAGCGTGACAATGGGGGCTGTCATCAATCTTTGCTTCAACTTTTCGAATGAACTCTGACACTCTGATGTCCAGACAAACTGTATATCCTTGTGGGTCAACTGCGTCAATGGTGCTAAAATCCGACAAAGTATGACACAAATTGCCGGTAATAGCCGGCCAATCCTAGAAACTCCGAACTTCTACGACGTGCTAGGTACTGACCATGTCTCTATAGCCACTATCTTTTGGGGGTCCATTTCTACTCTACCTCTAGTGATGATGTGACCTAAGTACGAAATACGATCAAGCCGAAATTCGCACTTGCTGAACTTTGTGTACAACTGGTGCTCTCTGAGAATCTGAAAGACTATTCAAAGGTGTTGCTCATGCTCTGCTTCACTCTTGCTATAGACTAAAATATCGTCTACAAACACTATCATAAACTGGTCCAAATAGTGCATGAAGATACGATTCATGAATCATGAATATGCTGGCACATTGGTCGCTCCGAATGGCATAACGAGGAACTCCCAATGTCCACCTCGATCTGAATGCTGTCTTCGGATGTTTTTCTCTGACTTTGATCTGATGGTACCCAGATCGCAAGTCAATCTTCGAGAATACTGCTGCCCCACTGAGTTGATCAATAAATCATCTATCCTTGATAGGGGATATCTGTTCTTGATTGTTATAGAATTCAAGGTACGATAATCAATACATAATCTTGACGTACCATCCTCCTTTTTTAGAAGAAGCATCGGGCTCCCCAAGGTGATCCACTAGTACGAATGAATCCCTTGGTTGAGTTCTTCAATCATCTTGTACAGGATCTCAACTCTGATGGTGCCATTCTGTAGACTCTTTTGATACTGGTGTCGTTCCTGGAATCAAATCAATGGTGAACTTATTTATCTCTCTGGCGGTATGCCTGGAAGCTCTTCGGGAAACACATCAGGGAACTCTTCTACTATCCTGGAAATTGAACTGCTTCTGCTACTGCCATCCGCAATACTGGTGGAGAAGGTTCTACTTCGCCTCTGGAAAATAAAAAGTCTGGTTTGCCTGGAATACCAAAAATAATTCGACCAATATAGCAGTTTATTCTTGCGTATTGATCCTTCAACCAATCCATTTCTAGGACACATCATAGTCGGCCATCAAAAATTCTATCAATCTAACGAGAAACTCTCTACCGCTAACTACGATTCGACACGAGAAATAGACTCTATCTACCCCCACAAGACTGTTACCAGTAGTATTTTGAGCCTTAATGATAATGACTCGGACTCCAGTCCTATCCGCGTTGTGAATCGTACAGACAAATGAATGTGATGCACCCGAATCAAATAATACTAATGCTAGAAAAGAGTTGACGATAATGGTACCTGCCACCACCTTACCTGATGCCAATTCTTCTTTTACCGTCAGAGCCATAGCCTGACCTTGTCCTCTTGGTGCTAGTCCTCTCTGCTGGTGACCTCTCTACCTGTTCTGAATTGAGCTTGGGCATACTGCTGGGCCTGAGGCGGCAATGGCCTTGGAGGCTATTACTGATGCTGTACTGGTACTGGAACCTAACCGATGGACTGGTTAGGTTTGATGATGATGAACTGGCTCTATTCGGACATGACCCTATCTTATGGTCCGGTGCCCCACAAGCCAAGCACAATCCCTGTGCTCCACGACACTCTGATACTACATGTCCTGGCTTTCCACAATGAGTGCAGCCCATTGCGGAAGACTGCTTCTGATTCTGTTGCTGAGGATACGCCGGCGTCGAGTGCTGAACCGACGAAACTGTGGTCGCCCTCCTAGGAGCTCCAATTGTCAAAGCCCTTGCTGACGGGACTGGTGCCGATGACTGGGACATCTGCCCATGAGACTCTTTCGTCCTTTGCTTCTATCTACAATCCTCTGCGAAGTATACTCATGCCTCTTCGTTGCTCACAAGACGGCATCAAACGTCTGGTGCTCAAACTGCTCCATTGATATAATGATCTCTAGGTGGAGTCTCTGCTGGAATCGCTGGGCTCGATCCAATTCGGTTGCCACCAAGGTGGGAGCAAACCGACTAAGTCTAGAAACCTCGACCGCATATCCATCAACAGTCATTCCCATCTGCTTGAGATTAGTGAATTTCGTCTGCAGATCATACCGAGCTACTGCGTCGAAGTACTTGGTCTGGAACTTTTGCTGAATACCGCCCATAAGACAGGCATTGCCAAACCCACTGCTAGCATTGCCCACCAGGTGCGGGCTAAGTCCAATAATTACAGGCACACAATGGCCATCTTCTCATCCTCAGGAATCCTATATGCTTCTAGGATAACCTCTGTGTCCTGAAGCCATGCATCAGCAGCAATAACATCTTCAGTTCCGTTAAAGAAATGGGGGTTCAAGCGCTTGAAGTTGTTGGCTGCATTATTTCTTTGATAACCAACTATGCCCATAGCATCTTGTACTGTCTAGTGCAGGGTATCGCCTCGACGATCCTAAGATGCAAGCAATTCCCTAATAAACCCCACCAGGGTTCCATTATCAGGCTCTACCGGATGAGCTGGCTGAACTGGTGGCTCTGGATCCCCGGAAGGCATGACTCTGGTGGTTACCCCTGAGTGCTGGGCTTGGTCCCCAAGTTTTGTTGGTTCACTGGAGGTGCTCCGTCGGGCTGATCGGCAGGACCAGGAATAATGCCACTGAAAAAAATAACATGGAAAACAATAAGGAAGGACCAAGTGTCACGACCTGTACCCTGTAACACCCAGTTTTCCAGATGAGGTAATTTTGAAATTTTGTATTTAATATATTTAATTATGGTATTTAAATTTATAATATAATTTTTGGTGATTTTAATAATTTTAAAACTATTTAAATCATGACTTGTGATTTGGTGTGCAGCTAGTGAAGCCGTAGTGATTGTCTGCCCTAGAGCCTAACCATGTGGGTAGAGATTTTGTTTAGTACATTTAGCTTGAGGGTATTTTAGTTATCTTGAATTTATTTGAATTTATTATAATTATTTGAAAATTAATATATATTATATTAGATGGTGTGATTTAATATTATTTAATTAATTGCCATGTGATTGTTATTAGCCCCAACCTAGAATTGACCAAACCTAGGTTAGTCCTAGTTAGTCATGGTTAGACTAAATTAGAATTTGTTTGGTCATGGTTAGTCATGACTAGTTAGAATAAACTAGGTTGCAACTTGATTAAAGGGGGACCTTGATTTTGACCATTGAATATACTAGATGGGATGAGAGCCCTTGGATTGAATCCCAAAACCCTAAACCTAACTATTATGACCAGCCAAGAGACCCCTCCTTGCCTATATAATGTCTCTATGGGGATTTGTGCCTCTTTCTTTAATAGCTATTCATTTCTTAAGGAAATAGGTGAGTCTCCTTAATTTTCTTTCTAGTTTAATCAATAGGCCTCCTTTTTGATTGGAATTTCTTCCATCATGATCTAATTAATGTTTCCTTGCTGATGGTGGAGTCAAATCTTATATTTGCATCAATTTAGGAATTTGGGGTGGCTTTGAAGAACTCCTTGGAAGAGACTTTTTGTGTGAAGAACAACCAATAGGTACAATCTATTCCACCCATTAAAACTAGGTTTAATTTGCATATTCATCTAGCCCTAGGTGTCCTGATTCTATAGGTATAGGGTTTCCCAAGTTTCGTGTCCTTTCGTGTCCATTTTGGACACGTATCAGTGTTGTTTACATTGTGTTTGTCGAAATGCCTCAATGGACATTTCGTGTGCATTTTTAGTTTTTGTTTGAATAGGAAATTAGTATTTAACCTCGCTTACACGTTTTTGATGTTGTGTCAGGTCTTAGTGTCGTGTCGTGTCGTGTCGTGTCGGGCACGTGTACACACGGTCGTGCACACGCGCGCGCGGGCACAGTGCGTGCCCTGCACTTCGGGGGTCACTGCGACACGGACACGCAACCTGGACACGTGAAATTTGACACACGCCTTGGGGCAGTATCTGACACGCCACGTGTCAAGTTTCAGGTGATCACGTGGCGTGTCGAGGAAGTAATCAGTATCGCACGGATTCTTTACTGTGCAGTGCGTACAGGGAATCGGGTCCTGATACGCTGTCGTGGACACGCCTGTGCGACTCGACACGGGGACTCAGGGTGTTGGACACGTAGCCTGACACCTGGCAAACACGTGGGTGAGTGCACGAGACGCGATGTGTCCTGTGTCGAGTGCACGACACGCGTGCACTCGTGCACGAGGATTGTGCACACTGTGTCCAGATTTTACTGTTTTGGGTTTTTGATTGAATGGACACGTTTGTGTCCACTTTTGTGGACACAAACACATCACGTAGCATGTACACTTTATAATTTAACTTTACCAACCTCTGTAATTGTGTTTTAATTTATTTTTTATTATTAATTTCTCATTTCCCATTTATGCTGAAACCTGGTATCAGTTTTTAATTCTGAAACTTTTCCAGTTTTCAAAATTCTGGTTTAGCAATCTTTTTAACCCCTTAATCACTGTTAATTAGTGTAGATTAAATCCCTAACTTGTGTACCTATATGAGTTCTAATAGTGTGTTGAAAATTGGGTTGTTGGATGAGGTTTTGGTTCATAAATCTGGAAATTCATTTTTTGGACTATTGTACATTGTATTGGGTGGTATTAAAACTAATTTCTGTTAACTAATTATAGGAGGAGGCTTTCCTATTTTAAAACTAAGTTTTTCTCACTGTTACATTGTTGTTATTCACTGTTTGTCACACCCACACTTTCCCATATGTCTCTCACACACACACACACACCTGTACACAGTTACACTATTTGTTATTCACTTTTTTTTACTTCACTCTATGCACACACATTGTCACACATGAGAAACTTTCCTGCACACTGTTAGCTCACTGATTTTGTTTCAAATGAGCTGTCAATGTGTTTCAGTTTAACACTACCCTGTCATGACTTTTCCCACACTGTTTCATATGTTTTCACACATTGACACTTGTTGCACAACACTATATATATCACTACACTGTTTTCCTGTTTCCTATCTTGCTCTCATGTAACACACACCCTTACACTAGCCTACTTTATGTTAACTGGCCTATTAGCTAACTAAGCATACAAAACTGGACTGCATTGCATATATATGAGTTTTGGTTCACTGTTTTCCCTTTTTTTTCTGATTTCAGTTCAATACACATACACACATAAGTACACTGTCATCTAAATCCTGAAATTCACCCACTGTTTTGATGAATTGGTTCATACACACACTCTACAACTGGAACCTATTGACACACTAACACTGTAAACTGAAAACTATTTTTGTGCACTGTTTTGCTATAGCACACACACACACAATTCTCACCAAAAACCTGAGAACTAAACCTATGTGATAACTCCCATACATCTATTTCTTTCACTCACTGTTTGATGAGATTGACAGTGGGTGGACTGATGAATATTGACTGATGCTTAGTGCAAACTCCAAACCTGGGTTTACATTCCTATTTTAACTGAAATATGATGTTTAAATTACATGTTAGATTCAAGTACCCCTGTGTTAGTCCCTGTTAGTTTGATCCTTCATGATAGATTAGGTTTATGTTTTGTGATGGGATTTCAACATGTAAATCCTGAACTTTTCATTCCTTTCTTAACTGAAATTGATTTCTAAATGTTAGATTCCAATTCTTTCTTCAATACCTGAGAGCAGGGTTAAATTGGTTACTGAAACTGTCTTGATTTTTCCTATAGAACTGTCAACTAGTTCATATATTAATTGTCATTGCATTTCTGAGCTTGTACACTGATTTCAGTTTTTAATAGCAACTCTCTACACATGATGCACCCTCACTCCACACACACACATGTATCATCACTGTTACACCTTAAACCAATTGACCCTATCACTACACTACCACACCCACAGGATACACATTGCTAGTTAAGACACTAAATTTTCTCCATGTGTAGCACACACCCTCACATGGTTTTCCTCTACCTATCACTCTATGTATACACATATATATGTATGTGATGCATAAATTATGTTGTAGCTATATACTTATAATGTGTGTTATTATATATTAATATATGGGTATATGTGAATATGTGGCTTGGTATAGGCATGACATTGCCTATGGGTGTATACCTATGGCTCATAGCCTAGGTATGTGGTTTGAATGCCAGTAAGTGTCTGGTTGGTTGTATAGCCTAGATTTGATGTGTGCTTGCTAGGATAGCCTTGGTTAGGCTTAGTAAGACTTGTCTCGGATAGGTTGACCTAGTTTGACTAGTGTGGTTGACTAGAGTTGATCAAGTGTTGACTTTGGCCTAGTTTGACCTAGACAGCATGCAGATGCATTGTAGATTACTATTATCATCCCCTGTATACATCTTGACTTGTGTTGCTCTAACTAGGAGTCAGGTATCTCATCTCGGACAGTACATTTACTTCAGACATTCAGATACGAGGCGAGTACATTCTCTGATCATTTCATAACTTGCTTAGAATTATATTCCTGCTTTAGTTTACCTTATTTGATGCTGTCACGATATTATCACGGATTGGTACTATATGGATCCCTACATTGAGATGTTATCCCCCTCGGGAGCATCAGATACATTGTGTCATGTGATTCGTGTACATCATGTATTCTTCGCTCTCATGTTATCCATGTTTCTCATGTGCTTCATGCTCGTTCATGCATGCTCGTGTACTCTCATGTGCTCTCATGAATCGGTCATGTTTCCCATGTATCTCATGTATAACCTATATTGCATGTGCACTCATTTATGAGCCTTCATGTGAATTTCATGTGCACCCGTTTACGGGCCCCTATGTGAACTTCATGTACACTCATGTATGAGCTATCGTGTATATTTCATGTGCACCCATTTATGGGTTTCATGTGAAACCATGTACGTAACATAACTTGTTTGGATCCTTATGTATTGATTGGGGTATGGGGGAGTATAAATAGTCATGTGAACAATTCCAAAGTAGTATAGCCATGTGCACCTCTTTAGTATAGTCATGTGCAAATCCAGCCGTTCACATGTCGACTTGTACTCTAAATCACTAGTCACTGGTAGCTCTCTACTTATATTAGATATTTCTATTACAGATCTCTTCATGTTTACATCATGTACTTTCTTTCAGTTTCATGTATCGTACTCTCTTGCATGTTTATATTCTCTAACCTATTATGATCTGCGTGAGATGTATTGTGCTCGCTCCCGTCCTGACTGGACCTGTTGAAAATTTTACAGAGGATGATGAGGAACCCTGCACCCCTTATTTGGAGCTTGCCTAGATGACACTCGCGACCTGGACCCCTGGGGAGGTTCAGGCAGCTGCTGAGGACGATACCCTTGCTTAGTGTAGACAGCTTAGACTGTTTCTCTTCATGTTTAGTTATTGTCTTTATTTTTCAGAGTTGTATATTTTAGAGATGTTGAGACTGGTAGTTGGTGAGACTTGTTATTCCTTTCTGTTGTACCTCAGTTGAGGATTTTCTTATCTATTTATCGTGCCATATTCTATCTCTAGATTGTGATTGAGTTGTACCTCTATGTTGGCCTCCTTTTGGAGAGTATTTTCATGTTAGTCAGTTATAGTTCATGACCTAGAACAACGTTCTACTGCCGACACTGCGGCGTAGGTTGGGCGCTGTTACGTACTCGTACCCTCACAGTGGGTGCGGGTCGTGACATACCCGCTTTTCAGATGCGAGCTCGTGAGCAAGCCAGCTACGTATCGAGTGGACTCCAGCCCGACTCGAATACGTAAACGCTGTCAAGGCTATGGTATACTGCTAAATCATGGCAATGCAATGTATATCTCAATCCACAATAAGAATATGAAACATGAATGAACAATTATGGGTCATGGTCTGCAGCCCATTAGCATATTGTCCGATTAGACTCCAAGAATGATGTGAGTCTATAAAATAAGCAAAATATATCATGGTATGGAATATAAGGCACGAGAGGATAATAAATAAATATCACAAGCAAATACCTGTATCCCTGCAGGTGTAATCACTAGCATCATGAGCCGCTAACTAACTCCATGCAATCAGCTACCTGAAGAGATCATCAGGTCCTCAGGGGACATAGCAAGATACCTAAAAACATGCATATCTAATAGTTTAATCATGCAATAATATAAACAGGGTAAAAATAGGAAAAAAAAATAGAATCATGACAACTGACTACTGACAGAATGATCATGAACACGGGTACAAGAACCACTACGCATAAATGAACTGCTGGATGAGAACAAGAGAAAACATGTCACGAGATCAATGGATACTCAAACCCTCGCCCCTAGTGTGGACTCGCAGGTTAGCTTCACGAATACAAGGTACATCAATTCAGCTATGACTTCCTCATCCTATGACACGATACAACTCAGTCCAAGTACAGGTGATGACACGACACGATCCAATCAAGATACACAAGAGAACAGATCCAATATGAACTACAAAGCTAACTATGAACAAGGCTATATATATACTAGCATGCATAATATACAAATTACACATAAATAATCAACTAGTAAAACTAGATAATAATAAGAATATGCATGTAAATAAACTGTAGAGGGAGGCAAGGTATCTTGCCTGGAGGTTGCACACAGATCCAACAAAATATAGTCAACTGCTAAGCCATAAAGTCTAAATTATCACAACTGTCTCCGAAAGCTGAAATAAATATTACCAACATTTTCAGAATAGTCAAATTAGCTAGGATTGCATCTCCTTAAGTCCAAATCTGGACACAGGGGTAAAACGATAATTTCGGACCAAAATGATGTTCGTCGTTGGACCCGCTTTGCATCGAAAAGTGTGCCAGAGTCAATGGTCTCTAAAGTTGTCAAACTACATGTCTACAGATCTGATTTGATGATACGAACCCAATGGTATGTCCAATTTTGGATTTCGGTGGGTCGTACATAAAATCGCCCATTGTATCGGATCGTAAAGCCCGTAAAACGGCGATCCGATCAACTCTCAGAATCAGACCAAACTTGGCATACAGGACCAGAAAAATGATACGGTCCTGTTGTTGTAAGTTTCGTCTCGATTCGACGAACGTGCACAAAATAATTAAAATTTTTACTTAGAGGTCGATACGGTAAATTTTGACGGATACGCATTAAATTCGTCGATCACACGTAAAGCCCACACATCCACGAAGCTGATACGCACCTTTCGATACTTTCAGTTCGTGACCACGTCGTCCGGATTGGCAGGACGCACGTCGTATCGAAGGTTTTTGTGATTTTGAAAACAAATTTTTGATCAACTTTGCACAGGTTTTATTTAATGAATACCTAGATTTATTTAAAAATAAAAGAAGGGTTTTGTTGCCCTATATGTTGGCTATGAATCTATTCAAACATATTTTTTAAACAGTCGAAGGATTTGCGGTTTGTCGCCCCTAAAGATGGGTGTCTGGCTGTCGTTTACTCTGTCCACAGAACATGTTTTTCGTCGATTTTAATTTAATGTAACTCGATTTTCCATTTGATTTAGGACGAACTAATTAATGGGATCTATAGATGGTTAGGTTGTTGTCGTACCTCAACAAACGGAACACGATTCGGTGGAGCAACGAGGGAGATACGGCATCCCGAACATTGCCGCGGTTCCTGCCATTGCTACTGTTGCTATTGTTGCTTGTTGACACCCACGCGCGTGCAGCTTTTTCGGCCGACGGCAGCTGCCCCCTGGCGGCGCACGGGGTCAGGGTGGGTCGCCCAGCCTCGAGCAACGCTCTGGGGGTGTGGTGGCGCGCGTTAGGATTAGGGTTCAAAGGGAAAACCTCATATTCGATCTCTATGTTTATATATAAGAGGGCCGATCCTGTGTTATCCGAGCGGGGAGAAAAGCGTTTCACTTGCTGCTGGGTTGCCTGGCATATGGGCCTGGCCCGACTAGGCTTGGGCCCAAGCTCAGTTGGGCTAGGATTTCCTTATTTCTTTTTCTTCTTTTTATCTCTTTCTTTCTTTATATATAACCATATATACATATATGTATATATACACATATAGATATATATAATTGGTATAAAACTTATAATCCATATATATATATATATATATATATATATATATATATATATATATATATATATATATATATATATATATATATATATATATATATATATTATACAACTTCATATATGTGCATACTCATCTACATCTATACATATTATGCTAAAATATATATACACCCTATAGATATATAAGCCATATTTAAAGGATAATATAAGCACATAATTAACTTATATTTTACTAACCTTTTTGATTATTAACAAACCCATACATGTATATATATATATATATATATATATATATATATATATATATATATATATATATATATATATATATATATATATATAAATATATATATATATATATATATATTTTTTTTTTAATATATATATATATATATATATATATATATATATATATATATATATATATATATACCAAATACTATACATACATATACACATTGCCCAAAATCTAACATAAGAAATAACCATAAGGAAAACTGTTATGCCATTTCCAAAATAATTATTGACCTGGTAAATAATATCTAACACATATAACAATTTATTTACTTATAGAAACTAACATTTAATAGACAATTAAAGTAATACGAATTTATGCACAAAATATATCTACATGGACTCCTTTCTGCACATTACATCCCTACATGGGCTTGGGCTGGTTCTGGTCCAATCCGGGCTAAATTGGTATAGCCGGGTTCCCTAATAATCGATAACCTCAATAATAATCAATTAAATTATTTATAGTGGTTATGCCGCAACTTGGCCTGGTTTTCTTAGTTAGAACACACTTATGGCTCGGCATTCCCCTACCATGGCTAAACACTAGTCAAAGCACGTCACTGCACTATCCGTGCCATGATTCCTAGTCGTCTTGTACTTCAAAACTCCATCATAGCTAAAGTCATCTACCGTAATAATTAACTAAATAATTATTTATAAAAAATTTAAATTCACTATTTAAATCAAATAAATAATAAAAAATACTTCAAAAACTTCCGGGAAGGGAGGCTACACCAAGATAGATCGAGGATATAAGCATGTAATCAGGTCAAGATTTCAGAAAGATTAGGAGACACGAGTAGAGATCAAAGGCGAGTCTGATTGAGACCTCTATTCGGTAAAACCCCCACACATCTTGATTTATAAGACCTGTATGGGCCACCACTTAAACCGCGTCATGTCCCAGAACCAGAATACTGGAGAACGGGGGACAGACACAGCCAGCAACGTACATTGAAGTATAATCCACCTCGATATACGGTCACGGCTGTCTAGATGCATGAGGGTTTATCTACAAGCCAACAGTTTCTTATGGTCATGAACAAGCCTAGTGTCTCAATCTCAACAAGCAAGTAATTGTTACAAGATGTAAGATCATCAGACATACAAAGTAAGGCATCCCAAATATTACATATTCAGATGATCATGAAGCTAGTCATACAAAATATGAAAACTAGCAAAAGTTTAAGTCATACATAATTAACTCTATGATTTGTCAATCATGTTACAGCCCTTAGGCAGACAGAAATAAAGTTTCAACACAAACTAACACTTGCTCGACGGCTAAACGCCTCAAAAGGATAATTTAAAATAGAGTGAGAGAGCAAAAAAAAACCCACTCATTGCCAGGGTTGCGTCTACATATGAATTCTGATTAAAGTGAGACATGAAGATTCTTGAAGTTAAGACAAAGATATACAATTTTATGTTTTAAGTTTTTCAAGATTTTAGCTACAAAATAGCTCAAACGGGCAAAAACAGTCATTTGAAATGATTTATGCACTGGTGCGCGAGCAAAACTGCCCACGGCGCACGCTGCGCGGCAGAAAATTGTGCGCGAAGCGCAAGTTATGATGCGCGCGAGCAAAACCGCCCACGGTGCACGTTGTGCGCAAGCACGACGCACGTTGTGTGAAAAAATTGCGTACGGCACGCAAGTTACGCTGCACGTGGCGCAAGTTACGTTGCGCGCGCGCAAGTTACGCTACGCGCGAGCAAAACCGCCCACGACGCACATTGTACGACAGAAAATCGCGCATGGTGCGCGGCGCACAAGTTGCGCTGCGCGTGCGAGCAAAACCGCCCATGGCGCACGTTACGCACGACAGCGAAGACACTGCCGCGGTACTGTTCTTCGTCCCGACAGCACCAAAAGG
>JANAVB010030295.1:0-26209 GCA_029216955.1 Iris pallida | reverse complement strand
TCCATCATGTTCTTCATGATGGTCGTGGTCTATTACCTGCTGATGCTGATGATGTTAGGCTATAGTTTCATTTTGTTTATGTAGTAGTTTTTAAACTTTGAGTTGTAGTATTTCTATTTTCTTCATGCATTGTATTTTCTTTCAAAACTATGCACTTTGGTTCAGTATTGAGGTATAAAACTGCTAGTACTTTCTCTCTTTATGATTATGGTTCCTAGTTTTATGATTGCATGTATTCACTTTGTCTATTTTTATGGGGGGCCATTATTTTATTTTGCTAAATGACAAAGGGGGAGAATACTTGATATTTGCTTTGGGAATACTTGATATGTGCTTTGCGATTCTATATATATTATGTTGTGCTTGCTTGGATTAGAACTTGTCTCAGGACATATCTATTAACGGGGAGCCAACATGTTCATCTACGGGGGAGCTATCATCTTTATTCCATGTGTCCAGGTATGAATGTTGCGAAATACAAATATCGTATTTTTCTCAATTATCAAAATGGGAGAGATTGTTGACCCAAACTGGTTCGCAGTCAACCTAATCTTGATAATTAACAAGATAATATATGTTATAATCCAACTTGACACATCAAGCTCCAAACCAGAACGTCATCACATATCAGTTCAAGACAAACATCATCGACGATTGCTTCGACAGTACTGCTGTTACTTATAATCTGAGTCTGTATTTTTACTTTTTATTGAGTCTAGGCTATTGTAAGTTGAGTCGTACTGGTATCTCAACCATAGACTTAATACCCAAGCTCCACCAAACAAACTCCAAAACCTGCCAAGCCCAAAAAGCCCACTTGAACTTTCTGTCATCTAAGAGACAGAGTTTGGGCTGAACTCTGCCCCACACAGAATTCGGGTCGAACTTTCCCCCTTAATTTTAGGACCTAATTTTAAGGGCTTGTTGGTTTCTAGTTGTCCAACAGATAAATATTTGAATATTGAGACAGATTTCTGGCAGAACTCTGCCAATCTTGACTAGTATATATAGGCCTTGATTTCTCTCATTTTCAATCATCCAATCTTCTCATCTTCTCTTCTCCTATAGCCTATACATTCAAGAGATTATTCTTCTCATCTAACTAGCCACAAAACTTCCCAAGCCCCCAAGTTGCTCAGTGCGAGTCAACTAGAAGTTTGTGTGCAAGAGTTTCAAAAGAAGTCACTTGGACAATTCCAAGTCTCGCCATCCGTAAATCTGTAAGAAGTTGGCATGCTCTTCTGAATAAAGGCACGTGGTTGTACGCTATTTCAGAAATAGTAGATTTCAATCCTGAGCTAGAGTTCTCAAGCCTGGACTAGTCCTCCATGAGGGAAACTAGGTTAAAAATTGCCGTGTCTGCAAATTCTTCTCTGATCTCTATTTATATTCCGCACTTATACTCTGATTATTATTTCTGTTGGGTGGACTTGAATAGATTTATTTTTAATTGGGTATTATCGACACATACTCTATTCACCACCCCCTCTAGAGTTGCCTACACGTACTTCATTAATATGTTCAGTTGGAGTTTGAATCCCTTCAGCATTAATTTGAGGATTCTCATCACCCTCGACATCAATATCCCCTTCTCTGTCATTAGGCTCTTACCACCTTCGATGTCGATATCACCTTCGATATCAAAGTCTTCATCTTCACCTAGATCACCACTTGAGCCCTCATTGCCTTCAACTTCAGTACTAGAGTCTTCATCGCTTGGCAGTTCTTCAAAACTCTGATTAGCATCACTAGGGCTCCGATCACTATCATCCTGATGATCGCCACCCTTAACTTGAAAGAAAAGTTTTTCAACTAAAGAGTTTTTTTCTCTCTCTTCTCAACTATTTATAGCCAAGGCTTAGACATAACAGTCGTGCGATATGCGCCAGAAAGTGGGTTGGTTACGATACTACTCAACACCAACCACTTCTTATTCAAAGTATTTCAAATTTTGAAGTTGTCCAAAGTTTGAAAACATTGAAGGGGGTTTTGTAGGTGCCCAAATATTTTTGTCTTAAAGGCGCCCAACTATCTTTCTATTTAGGCGCCTATTCTCTTAGGCACCTCAGAGTGAATGGCCACTTGGTAAGAATTTCTCAAATTATGCCATTATGAAGTCTGACAGTACAGATTTAGGTACCCCTGATTGAGATAGGCACCCTTCCAAATGTGTCCAGTTTTCTTCAATGCACCTAAATGATGAAGTGCCATACTGGAATGATGCACATAAATCCACATGGCGTGATAAGCTGTAATCTATATTGAATGTGGTACACTACTCCGAGTTTCTTGAAGAACGTGCATGTGCACATCACTTGGCCATGATCATACGCCTATTTAGCATGGGTTGCCACATGTTAATGACACTCAGAAAAGTAATAGGCGCCCCTTTTGAAAAGTGGTGCACAGTGGCTTAGGCACCTTTCCATATAGGGTTGCCTGTCTTGAATAACTACCTGTTAGTTATTTCTTGGCTCTATAAATAGAGTCATGTTCTCCAAACGTACACACAGAGAGGAGGGGTATAGGTAGAGCATTCATCTCATTTCCAGAATCCAAGCATTCTCATCTGCAATCAACCATTCAAAAGAGTGGGTTTTCTATCGTTAATCGAAGCCGAAGTTCTGTCGATACTTTTACACGGTCGAGCCATACAGAAGATTCCTCGTCAACAGAAGCTTCGAGACACGATGATAAGCTTGCTTTCTTCCGCAATCGCCTCGTCAAAGGACAAAGCGGTCGTCACTCGGACCGGACTCCTACAGTTGTACTTTTCCAGAATTCATTGTGCTCTTGTATGATTCTTTTAAAGTTTGTAATAATTTTTTTTTTTTAAATAAAATGATGACTTTGCTGGGGACGACCTTCTCCTCCAACGAGAAGGTGACAACTCAAGGCAATTTATCATCGGTTGGTACTAAAAAAGAAATGTTGGTCGTTAAATTCGACCAAACAGCGTTCGAAGAGACGCTAGGCGCTCCTGGTGCTAAACGTGCCCCTGTTTCTGCAAACAGGGCTAAAACTACTGTTGTGAACCAGGTCGAGTGCACTGGAAAAGTTTGTGGCAACGTTCTAAAGGCGCGCCTCGAATGGGTGCCCAAATCTGCGTTTCTATTTCTTATGTGATGCCAACTCCTTCGGGAGGGACATCACAGAGATAGGCGCCCGTTGAGGGCGCCCATTCACTCAAATCTAATGTTCCTATTTCTTCTGTGATGCCAACTCCTTCGGGAGGTGCATCACATAGAGATAGGCGCCCGCTTGAGGGCGCCCATTCCTCAAATCTGATGTTGCTATTTCTATATGATGCTAACTCCTTCGGGAGGCACGTCACATAGAGATAGGCGCTCGCTTGAGGGCGCCAATTCTCTCAAATCTACTGTTCCTATTTCTTCTGTGATGCCAACTCCTTCGGAAGGTACGTCACATAGAGATAGGCGCCCGCTTGAGGGCGCCCATTCTCTCCAATCTATTTTTGCTACTTCAGCAATAATAGATAATGTGCCAAATTCTGGATCTTTCAGCAAAGGTACTATGGCTGCTCAAAGGCACCGTATCAGTGCACTGAGAAATTACGTGCACAACAGAAGGGGATACTTTCTACTCCTCATATGAATAAAGAACTTTCTACTAAGCACAGTCACAATACTCAAGGAAAACTCCAAGTGCAATAGACTAAAATGATGATTGACACTGATATACGTACCCTTCTTAATAGGCGTCGAGCCAACTTATCAAATATGTGCCCCATTACTAAATAAGCAATGGCGTCCACTCTGAGCGCCCAAAATTTTCGTCTACCAATATGGGCCACGTTCAAATGGTGGTGCCTATTGCCTTAGAGCGCCCAAAGATGAATGCTAAAAATAAGAATCCCATCACCTACGTTGCTGAATTAGGGCTTCTTTATGCCTTCAAGGGACGAAAAGGCTAAGAACAGGTCATATCTTCCTCTTCCTCAGCTAATAAAATCGACCTCCGTGACCTGATTTCACAGAAACGGAAGGTCGTATGTCCATCTCAACCTACAGTGCCCATTGTAACGCACATGAGATCACAATCAAATGCTATTGCAAAGCAGCCAAACGGGCAGTCTTTGATCGCCTTACTCTGACCCGTCCTATCGAGGTATCTTCAGAAGATGAAGATGATCAATATATGCCTCCGTCAATATGACGACTCATCGCTTTCACGATACTGGAGGTAGCCCAAGATATACGTCATCTCGAACCTGTAATCATAGACCTCCGGTTCGAACCCATCGCTTATTTAACGAGGTTTATCGACATACCAGATCAAGGAGCCGAGCTACAATCGGTCAAAGGAATCTTCCTTTCGACCTACAATCGGTCAAAGCAATCTTTCTGACTTTGACCAATTCCTTAAGTCAAAGGAATATTCCCACCCTTGTCCTGGGGGTAGTTTTTTTATATAATTTGATGTCGACAGTGAAAGTTTCGAGCGAACCATCTCCTCTTCAATAGCTAGAGAAGTGACAGCATATGTCATCAATGAGGAACAGATGTATCTAGCTCTAACAGTCAAAAGCAGAGATTGCTGCCTTGGAGGCCGGTTTGAAGAGCATGACTGAAATGATGACAGGTATGCATGCTGTGATCATGGCACAACACACGGTTCCACCGGTTGTGAATCTGATTCTGACCCAAGAACCTGTAACGACATCTGCTCCCATTAACATTGGACTGGGGGTACAGTCTCCTCATATACTGCTTCAGTACCAGTTCAGGCTACTCCAAGTTAGTTCTGGTGTTGGGTGTGGTACTTATCATACAGCCCCTCCTCCTAACACACCAAATCAGTCCACTGCTCCACAACCAGTGGAAAATGCTAATAAGGCCGTAAAACTTTTGCGTACTCAGTTTGGAGCCTTCAAATAGAAAGACGGCAAAATGAAGCATGGATTGGGTTATACCTCGCCGATTCTGACCCCAAAAGCCTCTGAATCTGATAAAGAAGAGCGATCTAACTCTTATGATTCTATTTCATGGGATTCTGACATTAGTATCGGACACGTACAACGAGTGACACTATCTTCTAATATGGTGTCTGTCAAGTTCTCAGAGGATGACGTTGTTGAAGCTCCTGAAGTAGATCCTTGGGCACAAAGGATGGACACTCAGTGGGAACTTCATTTCAAACAACGAGAACCACCTACAGAAGATCAATTAATTCAGGTCGATGTTGGAGAAGAAGGTTTGCCTAGGCCAATCTTCATCAGCAAAAGCCTTCCAGAGGTGGATAAACAAGAACTAATTCAGCTTATCCGGGAATATATTAATGTCTTCGCTTGGAGTATAAAGATATGCTAGGATTGGATCCTCAGATCACTACCCATAGACTCCACATTCGGCCTAATACAAGGGCAGTCAAACAAGAACAACGTCGATTCAACCTGACATGATGAATGCCATAGAGACCGAAGTTAGGAACTTATCGCTTGTGGCTTTGTTAGAGAAGAATAACATCTAGACTGGGTCGCCAATGTTGTCCCAGTTATGAAGAAAACGGGGAAGGTCATTATCTGCATTGACTTTAGAGACCTCAACGATGCTTGTTCTAAGAAAGAATTTCCTCTTCCGATCACTGATGTCATGATCGATAACACTTGTGGATTCGAACGGATGTCTTTCATGGACAGGTTTTCTGGTTACAATCAAATCCGAATATACCCTGAAGAAGAGAGACATACATCTTTCCTTACTCCTTTGGGAGTCTATTGTTACACAGTCATGCCGTTCGGTCTTAAGAACGCTGGTGCAACCTATCAGCGTGCTATAAGTACCATCTTCCGTGATCATCTTCGGAAGATAGTTGAATACTATGTCGATGATATTGCTGTCAAAAGTCGTCTAAAGGAAGACCACATCCAAGACTTGAGAACTATCTTCGATCTAATGCGCCAGCATCAACTCAAGATGAATCCCACCAAGTCATTTTTGGGAGTCTCTAGTGGCAAATTTCTCAGATTCGTTATTAACTCCAAAGGTATACACGTTGACCCTGAGAAGATCAAAGCCATTCAAGAGATGCGTCCTCCACGCAACCTACAAGAGCTATGAGGATTCCAGGGACGTCTTGTTTATATTAGGAGATTTATTTCAAATATGTCTGGACGTTACAGACCATTCACTCAATTGATGAAGAAAGGTGTGTATTTCATTTGGACTGAAAATGCCAGCAAGCATTTGAAGACATAAAACGGTACTTAATGAACCCGCCAGTCTTAGTACCCAATCCAATCAGGAATACCCTTCTTAATGTATGTCCGAGCAATGGATCATTCGTTGGGTGCCTTGTTGGCCCAGAAGAATAAAGAATGTCATGAGCAAGCTATCTATTATCTCAGCCGCATAATGATCGGGGCTGAACATCGTTATAGCCCGGTGAAAAAAGAATGTCTAGCTTTGATGTTTGCTGTTCAAAAGACAAGACATTATATTACCGGCCAAACATTTCATGTTATCTCCAGAGTCAACCCTCTCCGGGTCTTGATGAGGAAGTCCAGTACACTCAATTCCAGGCTTGCTACATGTGCTATATTATTAGCACAATATAATATGGTTTATGTTCTCCAAAAGTCTATTAAGGGTCAAGCTCTCACTGACTTCTTAGCGGCTCATCCAATTCCAGAGACATCTAAACTCTATGATGAGATTCCTGATAAAACTTTGGAATCTAACATGGTTTCATAGAAAGTTCTAGCCTAGCGTCTATTCTTTGATGGAGCATCCAGAATCGGACCCGAAGGCACCATCGTCGATGGAGTCAGAATTGTCCACGTATCACCAGATGAATTGGCTATCCAAAGAGCTTAATCTCTAGACGAGTCATGCTCCAACAATGTGGCTGATTACAATACTTTTGTCATCGGTCTCCAACTAGCTAAACAATTGGATATTGAATATCTCGAAGTATACGGAGACTCTAAACTGATCGTCAATCAGGTCAGAGGACATAGAGGTTTGACACCAAAATCTTGTTCATATCATGAAGCAGCAGTCAGAATGGCTATATCATTCAAAGGATTCTTCATTGAACATGTACGTCGTGCATGCAATACGGAAGCTGATGTATTGGCCAATCTTGCAGCCGTACTAGAATTCCAGTCAGAAGACAGCAGATTATTGTTATTAACAGAGAATTGTTTTGCATCGAGAATAACTCAAATATTGAGTTCAGTAATTCAACTGAAATCAATGTCATCAGCGAAGACTGGGGAGCTCTTTTTATTGACTTCGTGGTCCATGACATCTTACCCAAGATCCTAAAGAAGCTACAAAAATCCGTCGACGATCACTATGGTTCTATTACAATCATACCACCAAGACCCTTTATCGGCGAACGTTTGACGGTCTACTCCTACGATGTCTTACGGGAGATAAAAAAAAAAATACTACATGAATCTCACGATGGTATCTGTGGTGCACATCAATCCATCCTAAGTTACAGGATTGTATCCGACGTATGGGCTACTACTAGCCCACTATGGTATCAGATGCCATCGAGTATGCAAGGAAGTGCCGAGCTTGTCAAATTCATGCGTACTTTATCTACCAACCATCGAAATTTCTTCATCCGACTGCCACATCATAACCCTTTGAAGCTTGGGACCCATGTGATAGGACCACAATTCGGTGAATCATTCATGATAATGGACCACAATTCATCAGTCAGATTTTATTCGGTTGCGATGACAACAGAATCGATAATGTTGCTTCCACAGCTTATAATCCTACTACTAATAGTTTTGCTGAGGCATTCAACAAGACTATCATCAAACTTCTCAAGAAGTTCATTTCTACCAACAAATGCAACTAGAATGAAAATCTTGGAGAGTGTCTACGGGCTTATCGTACTACCATACGCACATCGACCGGTTGTACACCTTTCTCTTTGGTGTATGGATGCGAAGCCGTCTTACCACTGGAAATTCAAATCCCTTCCCTGAGAATTGTGATTGCTAATGAACTCACAATAGAAAATAATGATCATCTTCGACTTCAGAAGCTTGAAGCACTTGACGAGAAGTGGCTACTAGCTCAACAGCATATTGAGCTATACCAAGCCCGTATCTCAAAAGCCTTCAATTGAAAAGTCAGAGTACGAGCATTTCAAAAAGGCAAACTAGTACTTACTGTCAGACGTCCTATGACTATGACACACGTGAGTAAGGGCACGTTCGAACCGAAGTGGGAAGGTCCCTACTTTTTAAGCAAAGTTTTCTCAAACGGAGCTTATAAACTGACCGAGATGGACGACCGAGTTGCTATAATGCCTATTAATGGCAAATTCCGGAAAAAGTATCATGTTTGAAAGTATATACTATGTTTCCTAACAAATATTGTACACATTTCAAATCTTTAAATCCACAGCGGAGTTTATCCACAACGACAAACATCATCTACCATATCATTACAAACATTATTTTTTGAAACCCAGTTGTTTTAAAAGATATCTTGTTCTTGAGTCCCAGCTGGCTCAAGGATAATCAATAGATACACGAATTCACATCCACATCACCTCTGAATTCTTCTATCTATATCAATGACTTGTCACGTCCATATTACCTCTAATGATGTCATCTTCGAAGTGACAATATTAAAAGTTATATTCTGTCATGTCCACATTATCTCTGAACAGATATAATTATTGTTATTTTCGAGAGATATGTCATGTCCGGTACCTCTGAACATATTTCTTACTCCTATCTATTACTTGTGTCTTAAACAGAGACGCAATAAGTAATAAAGCCATAAAAATCATCAATTTCTATTCCAGTGACGTGCAAAACAACAAATTTATACATCAAACAAAATAGAACAAAAGTTGTCACAATCTGGATAGCTTCAATTGGGAGGCTGAGTACTAAGTTCAGTAATCATACTCTTCAGAGCATCAACCCTCTCAATTCTGGAGTCGAGTACCCTTTCCTTAGCCAAAGCTCTCCCAGATTCTGGATCAAAGGTTGCAGGGAGTTAGCTCGACGTTCGATTTCTGCAGCCTGAACTCGAATAAATTCCTCTCGCTGTCTTCTTAGATCATCCAGACGGCATGTGGTAACTTGATGCATTTTAAGTACTTCTTCTTCGCGTCTCCTAGCTGCTCTGAGTGCCTTGCGAAGCTTGGACATCTCAGCTTCTAATTCCTGAAGACGAGCTTGGCATTCAGCCGCTTCCTTTCCTTTCTCTGCAGCTTCAGTCTTATAATGCTCAACAGAAGTGGTTTCGATAATGCTAGCATCTAACTCTGTAGATCGCATTGAGAAGGCAACCACAAAATCTTCTAAGGCAGCTTGTCGTGCTGTAGACTCATGAGCCATCGCCTCACACTCAGCATCTACGAGTCTCTGGATATTTCCTCTTGTCAGATCTTGGTAAGATTTGATAGGATCTTCAAGCGCATCCAAGATGTGCGCCAAGAAGCTATCCCTCTCCAGATCGCCAATATTGTGGATGGCTTCAACGATAAAGGAGGCAGTTTTCCTTACTGACTCGTAGGGGTGGCCTTTCTCTAAGACCATTTGAACAAAAGTTCTTAAGGAAGTGAAAAAAGCGCTGGTATAAGTCTCGATGACGATATTTGTCATCGACGATACACCAAGAGCAGCCACTTTAGTCCGAACCCCGCCTGACATAAAATGGCCGCTTTCAGCCTCTGAGTCGGCTTAGTCATCTGGGGCTGCAGTTATCTCTGTCCCCTCTGTCTCAATAACATGTTCAGCTGGAGTCTGAATTCCTTTAGCATTAATTTGAAGATTCTTATCATCCTCGACCTCAACATCCCCTTCTCTATTATCATTAGGGTCTTACCACCTTCGATGTCGATATCACCTTCGATATCAATATCTTCATCATCACCTTCATCACCACTTGAGCCCTTATTGTCTTCAACTTCAGTACCAAAGTCTTTATCGCTTGGCAATTCTTCGAAACTCTGATTAGCATCACTAGGGCTCCGGCCACTATCATCCTGGTGATCGCCATCCTCAACTTGAGAGAAATAAATTTCAAGTAAAGAGTATTTTTTTTTCTCTCTTCTCAACAATTTATAGCCAAGGCTTAGACGTAACAGTTGCACGATCTGCGCCTGAAAGTAGGTCGGTTACGATACTGCTCAGCTCCAACCACTTCTTATTCAAAGTATTTCAAATTTTGAAGTTGTCCAAAGTTTGAAAATTTTGAAAGGGTTTTGTAGGCGCCCAAATATTTTTGTCTTAAAGGCGCCCAGCTATCTTTCTATTTAGGCGCCTATTCTCTTAGGCGCCTCAGATTGAATAGCTATGTGGCAAAAATTTCTCAAATAATGCCATCATAAAGTCTGACAGTACAAATTTACGCACCCCTGATTAAGATAGGCGCCCTTTCAAGAATGCGCCTAATTTTCTTAAATGCGCCTAAATGATGAAGTGTCATACTAGAATGATACACATAAATCCACGTGGCGTGATAAGCTGTCATCTATATTGAACGTGGTGTACTACTCTCCGAGTTTCTCGAAGAACGTGCACATCATTTGGCCATGATCATGTGCCTATTCAGCATGGGTTGCCACATGTCAATGACACTCAGAAAAGTAATAGGCGCCCTTTTTGAAAAGTGGTGCACAGTGGCTTAGGCGCCTTTCCATAGGGGCGCCTGTCTTGAATAACTACCTGTTAGTTATTTCTTGGCTCTATAAATAGAGCCTTGTTCTCCAAACGTACACACAGGGAGAAGGGGTATAGGTAGAGCATTCATCTCATTTCCAGAATCCAAGCATTCAATCAACCATTCAAAAGAGTGGGTTTTCTATCATTAATCGAAGCCGAAGTTCTGTCGATACTTCTACAACGGCCGAGCCATACAAAAGATTCCTCGTCAATAGAAGCTCCGAGATACGACGATCAGCTTGCTCTCTTTCGCAATCGCCTCGTTAAAGGGACAAAGCGGTCGTCATTCAGACCCGACTTCTACAGTTGTACTTCCCTAGAATTCATTGTGCTCTTGTACGATTCTTTTAAAGTTTGTAATAAAACTTTTGTTTTTGAAAACACTAGGCTGGACCTACTGCTTACGTGCAGGGCCGTATACTTGCTTGTCTAGGTGCACATCACTCATCCCCAACTGAAAGCTCAAATCAGTCCACCATGTGGCCACACATTCACCTACACTCAACTGAAAACAGGAATACAAGAAGGAAAACATGGAACATATGCAAAAATTGCAATATACATATGTATACATATAAATATTCACACATAAAGCTTAGATATGGATACTAGAACCATGTACACCTATTCTACATGAGAAAACTATGCTTTTTATGAGAAAAAAAATGAGAAAACATAGCTTAAATAGCCACTTAGACGTTCTAACAAACACTTGGTGGGCAAAACTTGTAGTCTCCCTCAAATGGACACTAAACCATAAGTAACCATCACAATAGGAATCATTAGGACCTCAACCTTCCTCCTATTAGTCATGAGAGGGCTCTCCTACATGAATGCATGAAATTTGACAATGGAAAAGTAAGTTTAGAAGGTTATACCTATGTAAGATGGAGCCTATACATGTTGTAGCTCCCCTTCCCGAAAATTCTTGAAAATATTTTATTTGATTTAAATGATGATTTTAGAATTTTAAAAATAATTATTTAGTATTTATTACGGTAGATAACTTTAGCCATAGTTGAGTTTTGAAGTACCAGATGACTAGGAATCATGGCACAGGTAGTGCAGCGACATGCCTTGACTAGTGTATTAGCCCCGGTAGGGAAGGCCGAGCCATAGTGACGTCCTAACTAGGAAAACCAGGCCAAGTTGTGACATGACCCCTATAATTAATTAATTAGCTATTTATTAGTATCATTAACTTTAGGGAGACCCGGTTGTACCGAACAAGTCCGGACTTGACCCGACCCGAGCGCAGGTTCTAGTAGACATGTAGTACAACCAACGACGTCCTTGTGAGCATATATGAGTATGTGTATAATTATTGATAATTCATGTTATAGTATTTTGAGTACTTTATGTAAATGGTATATTAATTATAATATATACACTAATTTCTAGTTTAATCTCTATTTTTCTTGGAGAATATAGCATAGGCACCCTTGTGCATTTTGGAGTAGTGGGCTATATACATGTATATATGTTTGTTTGTGATCCCATTTAAGTTTTGTGTATTGGTTCATTATTATTTATAAAATTTAGAATTTAATATATTCATAGCATATCGAAATAGGCCTTTATACGAATGTATATATAACTCTCTTAGCTAATGTGGTACTAGACTATATAATTAGATGTCTAATAATATATACACCATTATGGGTTTATTATATTTCATTATTATTATTATTATTATTATTATTATTATTATTATTATTATTATTATTATTATTATTTATTGAGATTGGTATTTAATATTATTAGTTTATTGATTATATTATTTTGATAGATAAATGTGATAACACATATAGTTATATAACTATATACGTATAATTGTGTATATAAGTATACGTGAGTATGTGAATATTTATATATAAATAAAGTATGCATATATATAGGGTTATATAGAATATACATGTGTATATACATATATATTACTTGTGTATATACAAATATATTATATGTGTATATATATATATTTATATGCAATAATATATGTATATACATATATATACTTAAAATAGAAAAGAAATAAACAAATGAAGCCAAGTTTCAGCCCCCAGGCCCATTTGCAGCTCAGCTAAGAGCTTAACCCATACCAGCCTAGCCCAGGCCTGGCCCAGCCGAACCAAGCTCAGGCCCAGCCTGGCTCGGCCAGCCCAAACTGGGAATTTAATCCCCACAGAAGCAGCCGAGCCCTGTATATATACCCGCTCGTTCGGGAATACATGGGAGATCGAAAGAACAAACGAAACCCAAAACCCTAGACGTAAAACCCAGAGCGCCGACGCTCGCCAATATTGGGCGCAACCCCACACGCGCGTGCGCCACCGAGGGTCACCTCCGGCGGCCGGAATCGGCTGGGGCTGTGCGCTCGGGCAGTAACAAACAGAGCAAACAATGGCAGTAAACAACAGTGGCAGCACAGCGAGCAACCCATGTTCGCGCGTGATTTTCTACCTCCCTGTTCGCTCGTTTTGCGAACCGCCTTCTCTGGTAAGTAGAGAAC
Source organism: Iris pallida (assembly GCA_029216955.1). Taxonomy (NCBI): domain Eukaryota; kingdom Viridiplantae; phylum Streptophyta; class Magnoliopsida; order Asparagales; family Iridaceae; genus Iris; species Iris pallida. Next base: position 13,031 of record JANAVB010030295.1, on the reverse strand, counting down.
ATAACCCTCTTGATTTCCATTCAAGTAGATTGATTTATAAAATGCTAGATTGTTCGAGAAATTGATTGGAAGTTCGAGAAAAATCTGTTCAAAACAGATCTGTCTCGAGATTGAAACCCCTATTTTGGAAGACCGATTTCGGTCGAACCACCAAGCGATTTAGAGATCTAATTAGACAAGATTAAAGACAACCTATACGACTCGAAGACCCTTTTTATGGATCCCGATTTCATCTAGTAGGTTCAGAGTTATTTGATTCTAAAGTTTTACAAAAACCCATTTTTCAAATATTAGAAAATCAATAAAATCATCCACACGACGTGCGTCACGCTAATCGGGACAACGTAGTCGCGAACTGAACGTATCGAAAGATGCGTAACGGCTTCGTGGTCGCGTGGGCTTTGACAGAATTCAAATTGGTCACGTGTGCACGACGAATTTGATACGTATCCGTCGAAATTCATCGTATCGTGCACTTTGCAAACTTCTCAATTACTTCGTGCACGCTCGTCAGATCGAGACGAAACTTGTGCCAACAGAACCGTATCGTTTTTTTGGTCCTGTATGCCAAGTTTGGTCCAATTCTGAGACCATTGACAAAATCATCGTTTTGCGGACCCCACGGTTCTACTCAACTGACGATTTTGTGCACGGCCCACCGGAATCCAACTTTGGACATACGGTTGGGTTCGTATCAGAAAATCGGATCCATAGACATATAGTTTGACGACTTTAGAGACCATTGACTCTGGCACGCTTTTCGGTGCAAAGCAGGTCCAACGGCGGACACCGTTTTTGCCCGAAATTACCGTTTTGCCCTTGTGTCCAGAATTGGACTTAAGGACAGACAATCCTAGCTAATTTGACTATTCTGAGAATGTTGGCAATGTTTGTTTCAGCTTTCGGAGACAGATGTGATGACTTGGACTATATGGTTTACCGGTTGACGGTATTTATTGGTTCTTCGTGCTGCCGCCAGGCAAGTATACCTTGCCTTCCTCTACAATTTATTTACTTGCATATTTCTATTAGTATATAGTTTTACTAGTTGGTTATTACTTATGATTTATATATCGTACATGCTAGTATAGCTATAGTCCTTATACATGGTTAGCCTTGTTAGTTCATTTAGGATTGGTTCTCTCGTGTATCGTGATTGGGTCGTGTCGTGTCTTCACCCGTGTCTTGACTGAGTCGTGTCTGTAAGTATGAGTGAGTGAACTGCTATTCCTTTGTCTTTCCTACAACCTACGAGTCCACACACGGGGCGAGGGTTGCCTTTGCACCTGCGAGTCCACAATCGGGGTGAGGGTAACTTGTCTTGAAACTGACCTGCGAGTCCACAATCGGGGCGAGGGTTGGTTATCCATTAATCTACCAGCAGTTCATTTATGCATACTTGATCCCGTATCCGAGTTCATAGTTACCTGTCAGTAGCCACTTGTTAGTCTCCTGTCTAGTTCATGTTTATACCCTGTTTATATTATTACTTGATTAAACTGTTAGATAGGCATATTTTATATATCTTGCTAGTCCTCTGAGGACCTGATGATCTCTTCAGGTTTAGCGACTGCATGGAGTTAGTTAGCAGAGCAGGATGGTAGAGGATTGCGATGTTTGATACAGGTATTGCTTGTGATATTTCTTTACTATCTTTTCGTGCTTTATATTCAGTACCATGATATACTCTGCTTATTTATAGACTCATGTCATTCTTGGAGTCTAATCGAACAATATGCTAATGGGCTGCAGACCATGATCCATACTTGTTCATTCTTGTTTAAATGATTCATGTGGATTGAGATATAGTTTAGATTAGACATGATACCCATGACCTTGACAGCTTATACGTACTCGAGTCGGGCTGGAGTCCGCTCGATATGTAGCTGGCTTGCTCACGAGCTCGCGTCCAAAAAGCGGGTGCGGGTCGTGACAAGTTTTTGTGGTAGCCCATGCAGGTCAGAGCATATGTACGAGTCACTATGGAACATTGGATATCGCAAAGGCGAGCGCCTCGGTGCACAAGCTGCAAGAACATGGAATAACTGTATTCGGCGAGTGCCTTCGTGCACGAGCCATTCAGTGCCTTCGCGTACGAGTTAGAAAGGCTAGCACATTGAAAGACAATAGGCGAGCGTCCTAGCGTGCAAGCCACGAACATTGGACACTAAGTCATTGAACATGGAAATACGGCTTTGATGCGTGCGCCAAGTGCTCGACGCGAGGGAAAAGATGATAAATATGTCGAAACGTGCCTACGTGCACGAGATTATAAAACATGGCTTCGTTGTAAAAGAATACAGTTATGGCATGAATGTGGCAGAACTGTAAGATATGACATGATGCCTCAAAAGGTGTTCGGGACCTTCGGGTCGTTCGGTTGACGAATATTGAGTTGGTGCGTGACGCCATTGAACATTGAAACGAAGTATGAAATATAAGAACATAGAAAGTTAATGGAAGAAATACGAGATGATAAAGTCCGAGTCTCGAACTCAAGACAACATTTGGTTGTTTGATAAAGGTCTGAGTCTCAGACTCAAGACTATGTTTGGTTGTTTGAATAATAGGGCGTTGCATGGTCGAATGGACTTGAGATAATTGTGATAATCTTTCATGCGCGGAACGTTCCCTCCGAACGGGTGCGTCGGAGCACCGGGACCGTTCGGCCTAGGAGGGATATAATCTTTGATGGGGGCTCATCGGTAAAGACGATTAGCACCCGATTATGGATGTAAAAAGTCACAAATGATGGTAGGCACGCGGTATATTTCGGTTGTTGGGATATCAACCCAACCCGTGAAATGCCGGGCTACCCAAATTCAAGAAAGAAAAGAAAAATAGAAAAGAAATAAAGGAAAAGAAATAAAGAAATGCCTTTAGTCTATTTTGGCACGAATACGCCAACGACCATTTTATATAGTTAAGGAACGATGGGTTAAAAGTACAACCACGTATGTGTCCCGTACATAGATCCTTCATAGAGAGCACTTATAACATGACAGGGAAGGAATGGGGGCGTATTCACCTTGCATCGATGCTAGAGCGAGTGTGTCCATGTTGGTAAGAAGTCGCACCACGAAACAAACACGAGATTGCTTGTCTGCTTGCCTATTCAATTTGAATAACATGCTTGTCATGATAACATGCTTTACTGCTTTCGAATATACTATGAATTAGACCCTAAGGAGAATATAGCAAGATCATAAGCTTTGTTGCATGATTCAACGTAAAGACTACAACGTCGGTTTAGAAAGAAGGTCTTTGCATCAGTACATGCGAGGACGAACGTACTGATCCCCCACCAGCTTTCATGAAGGGTGCAGGGAATGGATTGCTCACGGTGGAGCTTTGCTTGAATGCGTTGAGGCTTGGAACGCTGAAGCGTATTGAGGAATGCGACCGCATTGACGCTCAAACTTGTAACATGATTGGTGCGGCCGAGATATAGAAGGCATGATGTATGGAACGGTGAAATCCTTTATGGGCAAGAGAGAACCTGAGTGTTGTAGCCAATCTAGCATATATTATTGGGCTATCGAAAGCCTTTGTAATCTCAGTTCGAATATCAACAAAGAGAATTATTTTGTATACTCTGTTTTCCTTTTGTTGTTAATATCAACTCAAAGATAACCATTTGAGAACTTGTCATCTTGCCTTGCACGAGAGCAACTCCAGGCTCGTGCGGCATCACGCCCCCTGCGAGGACGATGATTCGGGTGATTCTGGGTCGGGGCATGACAAATTGGTATCAGAGATCTAGGCTCAATTTTCTCAGGATGTTTGCTTTGTTTCAATTCCAAAGAGTTGCCCACCACCAACCGAATCACTCTTGACTCTACTGGATGCCGTACTGGATGTTCCATACAATAAGTCTAATACAAAGTCGGGTAACGTTACCGCAAGTACTTCGAATTTACATGATGTTGCGGAAGAAAGTCGTAAAACGTTTAATTGCATTGAATGCAACGAGCCGCGAAATGTTAGTTGCTGCAAGTGCAACAAATTGTGAAATGCGATTGAGTTGTTGTTGCAATGTAACATGTTGAATGAGAAATAAAACAATACACGAAGTGCAATGGGTTGTGAATATTGGTTGCACCAATGTGAAAACTTAAATAATACGTTGCGGGAAGTGCAACGAGTTGATTGTGAATGTGCATTGAAATGAAAGTAATAATTCAATATCGAATGTGTTGAACGAATTCAAGCATTGACTTTGAAAGTTGAGAATAAATTATTGCACGAGGTGCAACAAATATCGAAAATATATCGTTGCACGAGGTGCAATAAAAGTCAAAAATAAGTCGTTGCACGATGTGCAATGTGTATCGGAAGTAAATTGTTGCACGTGGTGCAATGCATGTCAAAGTAAAATTGCTGCACGGAGTGCAACGGATATCGAGAATAAATCGTTGCATGAGATGCAACGGAAGGAACTAAAATCATAAATTGATAGAATGAATCGTTCGGTTGCACACCAAACTTATGTTGGCAAATAAAAAATTGGCCGAGTTATGTCGGATTTTGATTAATCAAAGTTACGGTTGTGATCAAGCACGATCACTGCAGAAATCGTGAGTCGGAAGAGATTGTTGGTTCATACCGAGTATAATACGAGAGAAATGACTTGATTTCTGAGTGGTATATGCCATACCACGTATGCGATGAATGACTCGATTTCGAGTGGTATATGATATACCACTTGTACGATAAATTGTATCGACGCATTGTGAGAATTGTGGAAGGTTTGACCACAACGGATGGGAGAGTACCGAGACTCGATTAGAAATTTGTATGACGGTATGTTGATACAAGTGTTCTTCGAAAAAAAATCGGTTGGGACATTAAGGCGAGACTCATATCAATAAATGATACGTCGGACAGAAATTTTAGGTCGGTCGGACGACCGAGACTAGCAGAACCATTATGCCTTTAGGCAATAATCGGATCGACGGGAAAGGAGAACTCGAACTTACAAACGAGTCGTACGACTTGCGATCTCAATAAAAATTTTGGACGAGGCGAATCGAAATCGAATCGTACGACTTGCGATCTCGATCGAAATGTTAGGCGAGGCAAATTATAATCGGATTGCACGATGTGCGACTTCGGTGAAGAGTTGGTTGATGCGAGAAAATAGTACCTAAGAGATAGTTGGTTACGTTACGACGAAACTCATTTGAGTACGACTGAAACACTTAAAAACTTGGAGGGCGTGATCGTATAACTCGAGGGTTTGATGTTAGATAATTGGTAACTCGGTTGCGCGATCAAATTATAATGGAATGCAACGAATCGAGAAACGATTCGAGACGTACAAAAATATTTCTAGAGAACTTGGACATATGTAATGCAAGTTGTCGACATTGAAACAGAATCAAAGTTGACCCTTACAATATCAAAATTGATACGATGTATCGAGATCGATACGTAAGGAAACGTAGGCACGATGTGAGAATACAAAATGGAGTGTGTCTCGCACTATCAAAATTTTGTAAATAACAATACAAAAATGAACGAACTGGTTGATCATGAACTTTGTGATCGATCAAGACGAGACTATAAGTCATCGACGATTGTTCAATGCATATAGTATCTTGTGTGTCGACCGCAAATAAGATAGACTCGAACTCAATACGAGGAGATGCTTCGTGAATAGCAGAATCATCGATGGTAGTGCATGACTTTGCTCGGGGGAAAGTTGCGCATCAATTGCGCCGATAGAAATAGTTTTTGTCTGAAATTGGATAGTCGCATAGAAATCGTCGGAACGTGATTTGGCTCCGAAATAAGATATAGCATGGTTCGTAATAAACTATCCTCCGTTAATGATCCACAATTACCGAGCGTAGCTTCAGGACAGCTGACCCTAGAATACTTGATCGTCAAATAAAATTGAATGTTGCAGACCGTAAGATGACCCATGCGATATCGCATATGAAATTACATCGATAACAAATTAACATGGTGCAAGTGATAATAAGTCTATGCGATTTTGAGAATCGTGCTATGCATGAGCGCGAGTGGTAAGAGAATGACTTACGAATTATGTCGTTAGATTTGGATTCACTTTGCAATTGAGCTTGCATGAATCGAAATTATGTTCGATATTGTGAGACGGACAAGTTCAGAATTTGGCTAGTGGATTCCTACTCGTTAGGGATTGAACGTAAGATACATCGTAGAGACTTTGAGTCAAAAAGATTGTTCCCTTGAGCACCGTCGCCTCGATGTGAACTTTTGTGTCGGATAGATTGTGGCCTTTGAGCAATGTTAATTTAAAGTTTCGTCGGAAGAATTTAAGCACGACGTCTAGGTATGTAATCTAGCGGACGTAGTCCTTAATGTTGATACATTTGTAAGTGAACAAAGAAAATCGTATCAAGATTGTATAGCCAGACTTCAGAAATAGTTGGTTGGCAATTTCGAACGCAAGGCGTTGCGGAGGATCGTTGCGATCGGATGCGTGACGGCTCGATGCGACGCATAGAGTTGATAGTCCATACGAAACATACGAAATAAGAAATGTGATTTTGAATTTCGTCGCGTGTAGTGACTTTATTTAATGAAACACGTATGTATCGAAAATGTGCATGCGATAAAATTTTGAGAACAATTGCTAAAGATAAGTCCGATAGGGAGTACGAGATGGCAAGCATAGGATTGAAATTTACCTGTTAGCTTTGTTCCAATTTGCTACCACTGGACTTGGTCGAAATATATATATCTTCGGAATGCCTTAAATATAGGTACGGATCCAAATCGAGTTGTATACAAAATTCAAATCGAGATGCAGGAAAAACTTGGAATGTTAATAAAAAGCTTGCAAGATAGTGTGAAACTGAACAACATTGATGGGACGAGATCGTGAAACGATCTATAAAACACTTAATTGGAGTATTGGTTTTGGTTCGAGGACGAACCTTGTTTTGAGTGGTATATTCTGTAATGCCCCGCTCCGTACGGCATATTATGCTGAGTGTAAAACCCCTAAATTTTCACTACGATTTTGAAATTTTATTTTTAGTATTGATTTTTGGTAATTATACGACGAGTGCGAGTACGTACATATGTGATATTTATTCATTTAGTTATTTTACATAAAGAGTTCATTATAGGTTTCGTAAATATAGTAAACAGTTTGATTTCGAAATATATAAAGAGTAAATAATTTGTATATAGATATTTTCTTACAAAAATTTAGTCAATTATTTTATTACCATAAAAATGATTTATACAAGTATAAGTAATGATTTAGAGAAATAATACATTTTATTCCATTTTACATGCAAGGGCATGGAAATTATTTCCATACATATTTTGAGTTTCAAAGACTAATTAATATTATTATTTTTTGCAAAAGGTATTGTAACTTATTTTCTATTAATATTTAAATATATGAATTTTTGAAATTTATTTATTATTATAAATTTTAGTGTTCATAAAAATATATTTTTAAAATTTGTTGATTGGTGTTTAAATTAATTATAAATACGAATGTATTTTTATGCATCCTATTTTTAATGAAAAGATGATTTACTTAGATTTATTTTAATTCAAATTTGGAATGAATTCACTTTAAATCTATTTAAATTAATATTAAATTATCTATGGAACATTTAAAACCCCTACTCCTTATCCAACTGGGAATTCCCACATCCTATAAATAGGCAGGTACTCCTCCATAAATTCCAATTATTCCACAAAATTGCCACAACCCAAAACTTGTGCATCGTGTCTGTGTCCCTTCTCCTCCATTAATTATTTTTCCTTTTACATGTACATTTTCTCTCACGTCCGACAATTTCGGACGTTCCTTTAGGCCGTAAGGGACATTCCCCGGCACGACGCCACTTCTAACCCTAAAACCTAAACCCGATTCTTACGGCCTCCACCTGCCATGACCCCGACCATCCCTGTCATCCCTTTGGTCAGGCCATCTCGTCGAAGCCATAGAATCCACCATGGCCAGCAAAGCTGCATCACCCCACTCACCACCAAATCCCCGACTACCTCCTCACATCGTCACCACAACTCATCGCCCTGCTCCTCCCCGCTGCCACCGCTCGGCACAGCCCCGGCCGCATCCAACCACCCGAACCCATCCACGCTGCATCAAACCCGCCACCAGCCATCTCCGCTCTGCCTTTCGCCAAGACCACCATCATCATTGTCATCGCCCATCACCACCACTACCACCATCGGCATCACCGTACACCCGACCACCGTACCCACCACCAGCCATAGCCAGAACCGCCTTCGTCGACCACGACAATGCATCACCACCATCACCAAAAGAAAAACCCCAAATCTAAAAGTAACCTCCGCCGTCCGCCGCACCCGGGCTCGGCTGCGGCCGAGCGAGCGAGCGACCCTCCTTCATCCGCCGACGAGCCATCCGCGTGACCACTGACCGCAGTTGGCCGCTGCCTCCTTGTGCCGCACTCCGGCGACCCATCGCCGCCCGTCCCTCCATCGGAACCCCCAACGCCTACTCCCCCGACCGTCCGCCTCCTCCGCAGGTGCCACAACGTCCGCGCCTCCGCCCCGCGAGTGCGTCCGCCTCGCTCGAACCCACCGTTCCTGTTCCGCCACTCCTCTCTCTCTAACCCTCGAAATTCCTCTCTTCCCGAACATTCGCTCCCCTCTCCTTCCTCTCGATCTCCCTCTCTCCACTCCTCCTTCTCACTCCTTCTCTAAACTCTCTTATTCTCTCTCTGTGTGTCCCTAATCTCTTAAGAAGGAAACAAAGGAGCTGGTCCTTTTCGTTTTTTTATTTTTTATTAATATTATTATTATTTTGTGTTATATATTTTATAATATTTAATTATTAACTCTGGGATGTCTGAGAGAAAGGATCTGATCCTTTTTGTTTTTTGTTTTTTATTTTATTATTATTATTATTATTTTATATTATTATTGTTTTTTTGGTTTTTTTATTGATATCAAAGATTACTAATAGCTATTGTTATTATTAATGTTAGAGTGTCATTATTATCATTAAACTTTGTTATTATTAGTATTATTATTGTCATTCGTTATTAACTATAAGTATTTTAAATATATATGTTAAATAGTTTCCTATAAATTATTTTGTAACAAAAATATGGTTTTTAGGGGATCTTCATATAATTTTAAACTAGATTTCGAAGCCTAAAATATTATTATTATATTTTTGAGGTATTTTAATATGGTTATTGACCCAAAATTATAGCTCAACCAAATTAAGGGCTTAGCCCCAAAATGAATTTTCCTTGTTTACAAAATATTTATTTAAAAATATTTGATTGATAAAAACATAGTTTCCAACTATTATATAGAAATATTTTCTAAAAGTTATAGATATTTTTTATATATACAAATTTCTTTGAATATCTATTTTTCGTCCATGACTAATCCCGACATTCCTATTTCCTCTCAATTCTGTACTTCATTATGTCAAACCTAACTAAGATTGACCGTTCTGGACCCGATGGAATATTCCGTGTCGTCAACAGAGGCTCCCTTTGCGTAGTTATAACACCGAAGTCGATCTTGTGCCACCTTTATTGTACCACACCAGGCGACCCACCAGGCAAGTATACCTTGCTAATTAACTGTCAAATTATTTATTTTCTATATTATTTATTTTGTTTCATATTAGTTAGTTTCCTTTGTTATAAACTGCGCAGTCCAAGCCATACTTGGGTGCAAGCGACTCTATTAGTCGTTTTACTTTACTATATGCATGTTAACTTAGTGTTAGCGGACTACCTTCTTGTTGGGGATATTCCTTATATCTCCCTTGGCCATGAACACACACTACACGGTTGGAGACATGTTGCTAGGGCACGACTTATGGACTGGCCCTCTCTAAAGTCGTGTGACGGATAGATGATCGTAACTGGCTATGACTAGGGTTTTAGAGACTCAAGCAGTTACAAAACTGAATGAGCCATGGACATGACTTGAACAGTAGTGGAAAATATTGGGAAGGACTAGTCGCTAGTGCGTATGGGAATCCAAACAGGTAAACCACAGTCTCCGGATGGAACTGTGGCGATTTATTTGCTAGATGCCCTATGACTGTTTTGGACGTTACGGTCGGATACAGATGACTGGATGCCAGTTACGTACACATAGCCTAAAATCCCATCCAATGCACATGAAAGTTGTCCTCTAAATTGCACATTAGGCGGTTAGGATCTCCTTTGTATATTTGTGTGTAGGATAGTCTTTTATATATTATTTTATTATTCTGACAAGTTCATATTAGCTTGTTCTTCCTATATCTTGCTACATCCGTCTGAGGACCTGGTTATTCCTCAGGTGTGTGCTTTCATGATTCACTGTAGGTGTTCTAGCCAAGGCCGTGATTCTCTTCCATTCATTTGAAGACGATTGCGCTTGGTTCGTCTTGCCATTTTATTGATCGATTCTTGTACATTTCTTTATTGAGATAGTTGGTAGTGGACTTTGTCTCCGCCCAACGATTGTATCATAAATATTCAAGTTGAATTTTTATATTATTATTCTTTTCATTGTGGATGAGATTTAGTTTATCTTGGATTACTATATTTTACAGCTTATGTATACATACAAGACCCCTGTACTTCGTATGTATACAGCTGGCATGTCTACGTACTTAGTCCTACGTATTTTGGGATTGAGGCGTTACATATTTTTTTGGTGGCCCATACTGGTCTAGATAAATTGTTTGGTTACTTTACCGTACCAAGCAAGCCTGCGTATAGGCTTAGAGTCTAGGATCTCATCCACATACTTGACCGCCATCGCGCTTGACTCCTCGAATTGCATCTTGCTTGATCCCTTCTATCGTGATTCGTGTCCTTCCTTCATGCTTGATAGAGATTAATAAGGTAACCCATACTAGGTGGACATGACCCATTGTTCCATCACCCTACTAGTTTAATTCTTGTAAGTTGGGTAGAATGCCTTATGACCTAGAAATCCCTTTGTCCTTGTGACCTATATTAGCAAGTTCACTTAGGTTCTAGAATTTAGAGGACCCTAACCCATCTAGCCAACCAAAGACTTGGACTCAAAGACTATAGGACGACTGTATAGATACCAACATAGAGTCTTAAGGAGTTTGAACTAATTCTATTTTATTTCAATCTTAATCTCACGTGCCTGTATTTTTACTATCTAGACTAATGATGATAATATAGCCTAGTTTTTGCAAGCTCAATTCTTTATCAAGCTTGTTCATGACATATGCTATTGAGCGCTCACTAGCATATTCTCTACTCAGAACCGGTGCATGATGGTCTGATCAACCTATTGCACTTTGGTTCGCTTTTATTTATCGTTCTACGTGGATAGGAACATAGTTAAACTTGTCCTCTAGAGTCCCATCCACGACAGCCTTGGCAATTCTTTGAATTACTCGCTCGCTTTTGAACCACGTATTGGTATTCGAAAACAACTTCTTTGGACTCATATTTGTTTTCGTCTTTCACCTATTTAGACGAAGACTCGTGCTGGATAGATAGACCCAAAGTATCACCTTTAGTTGTCCCACCATCTATTACCAAGATAGTTAGCCACGGACCAACCAAGGTGACTATATCCTCCCTTTGAACTACTCACCGATGCCATATCTATTATCGCGACCTTCTATGAAATTTGAAAATGATTCCAATCATCCTTTCATTCGTGCCCTCAACCTAGATAATTACCATGCACCCTTCTCCGTAGAACCATCTCACCCATGTCCCTAGATTATTCTCTTTTGATCTACTCGATCCCTTTATATTTCCTAAATTCATGTTATCACGATCTTATAGCCTTAACTAGTGACCCTCATTCGATTCCATATCCATAATTTATTTCATAGATATCAAAATCACAAACTTCTTAACTGCACGTTTGTGTTAAACGTCGTCTCCTTACCTCGCCTAATGATTTGATCGTGTTCCGTATCGATATATCCTTGTAACTTCTCACCCCCCTACTTATTCTTAATTTCGAGGACGAAATTCTTGTAAGTTGGGTAGGATGTAAAACCCCTAAATTTTCACTACGATTTTGAAATTTTATTTTTAGTATTGATTTTTGGTAATTATACGACGAGTGCGAGTACGTACATACGTGATATTTATTCATTTAGTTATTTTACATAAAGAGTTTATTATAGGTTTCGTAAATATAGTTAGTTTGATTTCGAAATATATAAAGAGTAAATAATTTGTATATAGATGTTTTCTTACAAAATTTAGTTAAATGTTTTATTACTATAAAAATGATTTATACAAGTATAAGTAATGATTTAGAGAAATAATACTTTTTATTCCATTTTACATGCAAGGTGCACGGAAATTATTTCCATACATATTTTGAGTTTCAAAGACTAATTAATTTTTTTTATTTGCAAAAGGTATTGTAAGTTATTTTCTATTAATATTTAAATATATGAATTTTCAAAATTTATTTATTATTATAAATTTTAGTGTTCATAAAAATATATTTTTAAAATTTGTTGATTGGTATTTAAATTAATTATAAGTATGAATGTATTTTTATGGATCCTATTTTTAATGAAAAGATGGATTTACTTAGATTTATTTTAATTCGAATTTGGATTGAATTCACTTTAAATATATTTAAATTAATATTAAATTATCTATGGGAGATTTAAAACCCCTACTCCTTATCCAACTAGAAATTTCCACATCCTATAAATAGGCAGGTACTCCTCCATAAATTCCAATTATTCCACAAAATTGCCACAACCCAAAACTTGTACATCGTGTCTGTGTCCCTTCCCCTCCATTAATTATTTTTTCCTTTTACTTGTACATTTTCTCTCACGTCCGACAATTCCGGACGTTCCTCTAGGCCTTGTGGGACATTCCCACACGACGCCACTCCTAACCCTAAAACCTAAACCCGATTCTTACGGCCTCCACCTTCCATAACCCCGACCATCCATGTCATCCCTTTGGTCAGGCCATCCCGTCGAAGCCACAGAATCCACCATGGCCAGCAAAGCTGCGTCACCCCACTAACCACCGAATCCCCGACCA
>JANAVB010030294.1:0-162087 GCA_029216955.1 Iris pallida | reverse complement strand
ATAATGAATGAAATGTATGCATCTATGAAAGTATGTATGCCATATATATGATTTATAATATGTATATATATATATATATATATATATATATATATATATAATATATATATATAATATTATAATATATATATATATCTATTTATGTTTTGTATGAATGTATATATATGAGTATACATATATGTGAATGTATATAGTGTAGGAACATACATTAGATGCCATGTATAGTTAGCTAGTGTTTGAACCATTCTTGCTATACACCTTCATGTATACACACTAACCACATAGCCTCTACATGATGCTAGCTCCTTATCTCTCTATCTCGTATATCTATATATATATATATATATATTATATAATATATATATATATATATATATTATTTTTTTTTTCTTTATATATATATATATATATATATATATATATATATATATATATATATATATATATATATATAGATATATATGTGATGAAGGTATGCAAATTGTATGTAGCCCAATATATGCCTATAAGTATAATAGTGGATAGCTTATAATGGTTTGTGATTGGTGTGTGATTGCTAGACTAGGCTTGGTTAGGCCTAGTGAGACTTATTAGACTTGTTTGGCTTAGGCTTGACCTAGTTGACCAGTCTAGTTGACTAGAGTTGACCGAGAGTTGACTTTAGTCTAGTTTGACCTAGACAGCATTCAGACGCATCATAGATTACACTTATCATCCCCTGTATACATCTTGACTTGTGTTGATCTAAATAGGAGTCAGGTACCTCATCTCGACAGTACATTTACTTCAGACATTCAGATACCAGGCGAGTACATTCTCTAATCATTTCATAACTTGCTTAGAGTTATATTCCTGCTCTAGTTTACCTTATTTGATGCTGTCACGATATTATCATGGATTGGTACTATATGGATCCCTACATTGAGATGTTATCCCCTCGGGAGCATCGGATACATTGTGTCATGTGTTTCGTGTACATCATGTATTCCTCGCTCTCATGTTATCCATGTTTCTCATGTGCTTCATGCTCGTTCATGCATGCTCATGTACTCTCATATGCTCCCATGAATCGGTCATATTTCCCATGTATCTCATGTACAACCTATATTGCATATGCACTCATTTATGAGCCTTCATGTGAATTTCATGTGCACCCATTTGGGCCCCCATGTGAACTTCATGTGCACTCATGTATGAGCTCTCATGTATACTTCATGTACACCTATTTATGGGCTTCATATGAAAACCATGTACGTAACATAACTTATTTGGATCCTTGTGTATTGATTGGGGTATGGGTGAGTATAAATAGTCATGTGAACAATTCCAAAGTAGAATAGCCATGTACGTCTCTTTAGTATAGCCATGTGCAAATCAAGCCGTTCATATGTCGACTTTGTACTCTAAATCACTAGTCACTGGTAGCTCTCTACTTATAGTAGATATTTCTATTACAGTTCTCTTCCTGTTTACATCATGTATTTTCTTTCAGTCTCATGTATCGTACTCTCTTGCATGTTTATATTCTCTAACCTGTTATGATCTGCGTGAGATGTATTGTGCTCGCTCCCGTCCTGACTGGACCTGTTGAAAATTTTACAGAGGATGATGAGGAACCCTGCACTCCTTACTTTGGAGCTTGCCTAGATGACACTCGCGACCTGGACCCCTGGGGAGGTTCAGGCAGCTGCTGAGGATGATACCCCTTGCATAGTATAGATAGCTTAGACTGTTTCTTTTCATGTTAGCTGTTGTCTTTATTTTTTAGAGTTGTATATTTTAGAGATGTTGAGACTTGTTATTTCATTTGAGTTGTGCCTCAATTGAGGATTTTCTTATCTATTTTATCGTACCATATTCTATCTCTAGATTGTGATTGAGTTGTACCTCTGTATTGGCCTTCTTATGGAGAGTATTTCATGTTAGTTAGTTATAGTTCATGACCGAATAGCGTTCTACCGCCGACAATACGGCGCAGGCTGGGCGCTGTTACGTACTCGTACCCTCACGGTGGGTGCGGGTCGTGACACATTTTTAGTGGTGGCCCATGCAAGTCAAGTTTGTAGTAGTTGTGAAACCCGTAATTTTAGTTTTCATTTTAATTCTAATTTTAATTTGCTAAATAAAATTTCGCTATAGAATAAGTTAGTAATTAATTGAGAAGTATTAGTTAAATCTTGATGTAAAATTCTATTTTCAAAATAACTTACGTGGATTTTTGTTTGTTTGGCCAGACTCGATCCTAAAAACCAAATGCAAGTTAAAATATTGTAAAGCAAATATTGAATATATTTTTATAAAAAGGAAAATTATTTTAAAAAAAATTATGTTAGAATTCTATTAGAACCCAAAATCTATTTTTTAGCCCATAGTGGAGAGCCCATCTATTGTTTTCTTAGCCCATCTCAACTTTTAAGCTTTAATAAGTTATTTGTAATTTTTAAAGCCCATTAGATTAGAAGCCATAAATCTTATTTTTATAAAACTACTTTATAACCCATGTCATTCATTTCACTTCTTAAAACCATTTGAGAAGAGTTACTATTACACTCTTCTGTTGGTAACCGATGGATCCTTCGGTTTTCCCGAAGTTTTCCGTTCGTCGCCGACCGTCCGACTCCCGTAACCGTCGGCCGGCCATAAATGGCTGGAGTGGCTCCTCCTCTTCCTAATTCCGGTAACCCCTACTCCATCTCCTATATAAACCCTCCTCTTTTTCTTCATCTCCATCCCAAACCCATCACCAAATCTCCACTTGAACTCACCATTTCCGGCGAGATTCCGGCGAGCCGGAGTCCGATCCACCTCCTAAGGTTGCAACCCACCGGCGCCCTTCCCGCAGCTGTTCCGAGGACCGTTGCCACCATCTCGGGCCGCCCTACTCCGGCGCACCCTCCTCGGCGCCAACCCGAGCCCGACCCCGCGCCCTTTCCGGCCGTTCGCCCGCCGCCGGCGACCGCCCCGCTCGCCCCGTTCGCTTCCCGGTTCCCGATCCGCTGTTGGACGCGCTCCACGTGTTCTGTTTCCGCGGTTCCGCTGTTCCGAGTCCGAGGCATCACTTCGGATTCCGTCGGTTTTGGGTAATCTCTGGATCCCGTATTTTAATTGTCTGTGATGAGATGGTCCAACCGATTCCTTTGGAATTCGGGTTTACGGTTACGGATTCGTTCCGTTTTTATTTTTGGATTTTCCGACAGTTTTCGGAAAATGTTCTGTGGGTTCGTTTCCTTGGAAAATGGTTCTGTGACAGTTTTCCGATATTTTCGGGACATCCATTTTCATTCTCGGGTTTTCCGAGAAATTTTCGGGAATAAGTTGGAGTTTAAATTTACTACATATTTGGTATCCTGGACTTTGTTGGGTTTTCAGATTTGGCTCTGTGAGTTTTTGGGATATATTGTTAGCTTTAAAAATATATATATAAATAGTTCTGTGGTTTCCTATAAAGTTCGGGATTTCCGATATTGTTTCGGGTTTTCCGGTTTGGCTTCGGAAATTATTTCTGTGGATGGTTATATATATATTTGGGGTTTGGGAGTTAATTTGCAGGAAAACGGAGCGTTTCCCAGTTTTTGGGTTGACCAAAAACAGAGGGAGTGTGCCGAAATTTTTAGAAAATTATAAAAATAATTTTCAAATGATTTTCGGATAATATTATTTTATTTTTGGGCGACGACCTTATTGGTCAATGGGCCCCAGTGAAATGCAAACGCACCGGTTGTCCGGACGTTGAGGCAGAATAGCTGAAACATGACAACTGGACCAGAGTCTGAGACTCATATTTCTTTTAAATTTATTTTAGAAAATTAGTAGTTTTATTAATGTTAATTGTAGGTAATTTTGAAACTAACCCAAATTTTCTCTTATTTCAATTTATGTAATAAAGTTTGTAAGGGCATAAGCTCAGTTACTATTTTGTGGTCTGTAATATGGTAATGTAGCTTTTTATTTTATTTTCTGGGATTGTGGAATGCGTAGGAACAATCAAAATAATATTATTAATTATTAATAATTCATGATTTTCTCATCCTTAAGGAAAAAATATATTTTTATATAATTGTAAAGTGTCAAAGTTTTCCCAATAAAAGGATAAAAAAATCAAGTTTTATAAATAATTTGATAAATACAAGTTTTTCCTGAAAATTGAATATAAATTGAATTTCTTAAATTCAACGCACTAGTAAACGTTGTGTTGTTGTGTTAGCGAATTAAATAACTAAAAATGATTAGGGTACAAATAGAGATTGTAATTAGATCATTTTAGTATTGTGATTCTGAGACAAATTCCCGGAATGTAGGATTTCAAGGAAGAGCGTGACCTTTCGAATCCCGAAGTACAAATCTCGTCCAATTGGAATTTAAGGCAAGTACATTTTGTGTAGATTTCAATTGTCTTAGCAATCTTTTCATTGCATGTTTAAACCACTGTTCAAACACGAAACTCCTTCGGGAGTACTGATTATACTGTTGGGGACTGGGGGAGTAGTGTGGTGGATATGACCAAATCCAAACTTAGGTTAACTACTGTGTTAGCTTTTCCCTCTCTCACAAGGGGACAAGCCATACCGTATCGCTAGGATACTACTGCACCCAAACCGGTCATATTCATTACCTATTCAACACTTTACTGTAACAATTGCAAAACTGTTCTTTCTTCAAACTGTTTAAAACTGCAAGTTCATATTGTTAATGGAATTGTTTAATTTGCATGAATTGTACTTTGCTCCTTTCCTGACTGGATCCCCGTAGGTACTCCTGACGACTCAGAGCTGATGATCAGTAGTTACTACGATCCCGACCTGTACCCGGGGTACTTCCACCTGAGGAGGATGATGTGGCGTCAACTTAGATGCTACTTAGAATTTGAGAGTTTTAGTTTCTCTTTTATTTCCAGTTTATGAACTATGTATTGAAAAACAAGTTTTAATTATAGTTTCAATAAATGTTGTGGCAACTTTTAGTTTCAATCTTGTTGTTGATTTACCTGCAAATGGGATTACAGCTTACTGCCGCCGTCTCATCAACGGTGCAGGCTGGGCATGATCCGATTCGACCCAAGTATTTGGGGACCGGGTCGTGACATGTTTTTAGTGGTGGCCCATGCAGGTCTCTATATCAACAACTTAGGAAAACCTAGGAAACATTTAGAACATTAGAACATTAAATTGCCACAACCTAGGACCGAAATATATTAAAATTAAATATTTAATTATAGATAGGCTACCTTGCTTATGTTTGTATCCTAAACCTTCCAGAGAATGGCCACTGACAATACCAACCCTGCTGGCGATGGGATGTCAACACCTGACCATACCCCACCTCCCCAATCAAGTCCGGATCCTACACCTCGGCAGTTGGCCGACCGTCCTCATAATACAACGACGGATCCATCATCTTCTCGGACAGAGATGCAACCCCCTGTGGTTACGCCCACTCCAGCTGCCCCACCGGTGCCTGTGGACCCCACTGACCTCATAGGTCTGCTAAGAGGAGTGCTAGAAGCCCAGAGAACTCAAGCTGAAGCTCATCGCGAGCAGACGGCCATTATGAGAGAAGGCATGGAGAATGCCCATAACGTGGCAATGGCTGCACTGGAAAGAGGAAAGCAGCTCAACAGGAACCAAGGCCTGCCAAGGTAAACATAAATTTAAGGATTAATTTATGTAATAATAGGGCCATTTAATTAATGGAAATCATATTGCCAAGGTGGGCGATATTGAGAGCTTTAAGAAGCAGAACCCTCGACCCTTCAAGGGAACCGAGGGAATCGTCTATGCTGACGAATGGCTCGACAATATGGAGCGTCTCCTGAGCGTCGCTCGACTTCCAGAAGACCTCAAGGCCGAAGCAGTGGGACTCCAACTGCAGAATGTAGCTAGCACCTGGTATCGGAATGAACCCCGACTCCAGGATAGGCAGGTTGATTGGGACACCTTCAAGAGGTTGTTCCAGAGGAAATTCTTCCCAACTTCAGAGTTGCGGGAGATGGAGCGACAATTCCAGAACCTGAAGCAAGGCAATATGACTGTGGGAGAGTATGCGGCAGAATTCGGCCAGCTCAGCCGATTTGCCAAGAACATGGTGGCTGATCCTGCTGATCGTGCTGAACGATTCAAGTATGGACTTCGAGAGGAGATTCGCACTTATGTGATCTCTGGCGGAGCTAAGACTTATGAGAAGATTCTGGAGAGAGCCCAAGACATAGAGAAAGCCAACCTGCCCGTTCAAAGAGAGATTATCCTGGAACTATCAACTTCCAGGGTAATCAGAAGAAGCCCAACAACAGCAACAATAACAACAACCGTCCTCAGCACCAGCAGGCGAGGAATAATGATAGAGCACCTCAGAGGCAGATTCCTATCTGCGATTATTGCAAGAGGCCGGGACATCTAGCAAACATCTGCAGGAAGAGGCTAGGGCACTGCCTAGTCTGTGGGTCTTCCACCATCAAGTGAAGGACTGTCCCTCAGTTCACAAGGCTGGAGGAAATCAGCAGAGGGGACCTCTGCCCACTCAGCAACAATTTGGGCAGCATCAACAGAAGACGGGGCGAGTTTTTGCCCTAACTGCAGAGGAACCAGAGCCGGAGCAGGAACCTAATGCGGATGTCATATCAGGTTACATCTATGTACATTCTTATCCTGCATTAGTTTTATTCGACTCTGGTGCAACACACAGTTTCATAGCAACAAAGTTTATCTCTGCACACCACATAGTTACGGGCCTTAGCAAGAGGATTTGTAGGGTTATGACTGGAGGAGGACCCTTACCCATTACGGAGACCTGTAATTGCCCCATTACAATATCTGGCCATAAGTTTGTAGCACCTTTACTGGTGATGCCTTTGCCCAACTATGACATAGTTCTTGGAATGGACTGGTTGAGCAAGCAGCATGCGCTGATAGATTGTCACAGAGGATGTGTAATCTTCAGCCCACCTGGAGGGCCAGAGTTTGAAGTCTCTAGAGCTCCGGAGGTTATGGAGAGTATTGTCTACTCTATTACTGAAGAACCTGACCTCTCCATCCTATCATAGCGGAATTCATGGATGTTTTCCCTGATAGTCTTCCTGGGCTACCCCCAGATCGGGATATAGAATTCACTATTGATTTAGTCCCTGGCTCTCCCCCGATCTCTAAGGGATGTTATAGAGTCAACCCGAAGGAGGCCAAAGAGATGAAGGAGCAGATCAACGAACTGAAGTCTCTGGGATTCATTCGAGACGGAGCTTCACCCTGGGGAGCACCTGTTTTGTTTGTGCCCAAGAAGGATGGAACGGTGAGGATGTGCATCGACTACCGGGCGCTGAACAATGTCACAATCAAGAACAAGTACCCTCTGCCCCGATGACTTATTTGATCAGTTGAGTGGAGCCAAGGTGTTTTCCAAGATTGATCTCAGGTCTGGCTATCATCAGATCAAGGTCAGGAAGGAAGACATTTCCAAGACGGCATTCAACACCAAGTATGGGCAGTTTGAATTCTTGGTCATGCCGTTTGGTCTGACGAATGCTCCTGCTGTGTTCATGAACCTTATGAACAAGGTTTTCCATGAATACTTAGACCAGTTTGTCGTCGTCTTCATTGATGACATACTGATCTATTCAAAGACGAAGGAGGAGCACGAAGAGCACCTCAGGAAAGTTCTGGAAACTTTGAGGAAGGAGAAGCTGTACGGTAAGCTTTCCAAGTGTGAATTCTTTCTAGACAAAGTGATTTTCTTGGCCATGTTGTCACAGGAGAAGGAATTTCTGTGGATCCTAAGAAGATAGCTGCTGTGGAGAAGTGGCCTACCCCAAGCTCAGTTGCTGACATCAGAAGTTTCTTGGGCTTGGCGGGCTACTATCGGAAGTTCGTGAAGGATTTTGCTAGAATTGCTGAACCAATGACAAAGCTGACTCGGAAGAATGAAGAGTTCATCTGGACGAGGACTGCCAAGCAGCGTTCGAGGAGTTGAAGAAGAGGCTCACTACTGCACCAATCCTTGCGCTACCCGCAGGATCCGGTGGTTTCACAATCTACAGTGATGCCTCTGGAAAAGGACTAGGATGTGTTCTTCAACAACATGGAAAAGTGATTGCTTATGCATCTAGGCAATTACGGACTCATGAGAAGAACTATCCCACTCATGATCTGGAGCTTGCTGCAGTCATCTTTGCGTTGAAGCTTTGGAAGCATTATCTCTATGGAGAGAGGGTGGAAATATACGGACCACAAAAGTCTGAAGTATGTTTTCACTCAGAAAGAGTTGAACATGAGGCAAAGGCGATGGCTGGAGTTAATGAAGGATTTCGACATCGACCTGCAATACCACCCGGGTAAGGCTAATGTGGTCGCTGATGCCCTTAGTCGATACCCAGTGGCGATGTTCTTAACCAAGGAGAGGCACCTGCTGGAGGACATCGAGAAGCTTGAACTGGAGATTGTACTGCCTGGACGGAAGGAACTGGATGCTGATTCTGAGTTGATGAAGTTGCAAGTGAGCTCGAACCTGATGACAAGATCAAGGAGACGCAGTTTCAAGACGAGGCACTTTGCAAACTGAGAGATCAAGTGTTGGCAGGAACACTGAGGGTTTCTCAATTGTCAGTAACGGAGTTCTGAAGAATGGTACGAGGCTTTGTACCGTCTGGCGAACTGAGGAACGAGTTGATGAAGGCGCATCAGTCTCAATATTCCATACATCCTGGAGCCAATAAGATGTATCGATATACTATTGTCTGGTGGAGTGGAATGAAGAAAGATGTCACCAGGTATGTCGCTAGATGCTTGATTGTCAACAAGTGAAGGCTAGTAGACAGAGACCTGCAGGACTTCTACAACCGCTGGACATTCCAGAGTGGAAATGGGAGCATATCACGATGGATTTCGTGTCAGGACTGCCTCGTTCCCAAGGAGGGAAGGATGCCATTGGGTTATAGTGGACCGACTAACTAAGTCAGCTCACTTTATCCCCTTCAAAGTTGGTTTATCCACTGAGAAGTTGGCAGCATTGTACATGCACATCTACCGGATTCATGGTGTACCGGTAAGCATTGTTTCTGACCGAGACACTCGTTTTACCTCACATTTTTGGAAGAGTTTGCATGACAGCTTGGGGACTCAGTTGAAGTTCAGCACAGCTTATCATCCCCAGACAGATGGGCAATCGGAGAGGACAATTCAGACACTTGAAGATATGCTGCGAGCTTGTGTCTTGGAGTTTGGAGGATCGTGGGAAGACCATCTGCACTTGGTAGAGTTTTCTTACAATAACAGCTACCAAGCCAGTATTGGTATGACCCCATTCGAAGCTCTTTATGGACGTCGTTGCCGTACACCATTGGCATGGGACGACGTTGGTGAAAGAGTACTGCTGGGTCCAGAGATGGTGACTGACGCAGCAGAGAAGGTGAAGATTATCAGAGACAAGCTCAGGATTGCTCAAGACAGACAGAAGCACTGGGCAGACAGCAGTCGTCGACCACTAGCATTTGAAGAAGGAGATAAGGTCTTCGTGAAGATTTCTCCTACCAGAGGTACAATCAGATTTGGCAGAGCTGGGAAGCTGAGTCCCAGGTACATTGGTCCGTTCGAGGTTCTGAGCCGGATTGGAGAAGTGGCATATAGGTTAGCTCTACCAGCTAATCTAGAGGGCGTGCACAACGTCTTCCACGTCTCACAGCTCAGAGAATATGTACCTGATGAGAACCACGTCTTGGACCATTCAGAGTTGGAGATCGGACCGAGCCTCACTATACCAGAGAAGCCAGTGGCGATCTTGGACAGAGGCGAGAAGAAGACCAGAACCTCGGTGACTCCAATAGTCAGAGTTATGTGGAGGCATGATTCCCCAGGCGAGTCTACCTGGGAACGAGAAGATGAGATGCGGGAGAAGTACCCGTATTTATTTGAGACCTGAGGTAATTCCTAACCCTACTCTTTAAATTTCGAGGACGAAATTTTCTAAGGAGGGAAGGTTGTGAAACCCGTAATTTTAGTTTTTTATTTAATTCTAATTTTAATTTGCTAAATAAAATTTCGCTAGAATAATGTTAGTAATTAATTGAGAAGTATTAGTTAAATCTTGATGTAAAATTCTATTTTCAAAATAACTTACGTGGATTTTTGTTTGTTTGGCCAGACTCGATCCTAAAAACCAAATGCAAGTTAAAATATTGTAAAGCAAATATTGAATATATTTTATAAAAAGGAAAATTATTTAAAAAAAAATTATGTTAGAATTCTATTAGAACCCAAAATCTATTTTTTTAGCCCATAGTGGAGAGCCCATCTATTGTTTTCTTAGCCCATCTCAACTTTTAAGCTTTAATAAGTTATTTGTAATTTTTAAAGCCCATTAGATTAGAAGCCATAAATCTTATTTTTATAAAACTACTTTATAACCCATGTCATTCATTTCACTTCTTAAAACCATTTGAGAAGAGTTACTATTACACTCTTCTGTTGGTAACCGATGGATCCTTCGGTTTTCCCGAAGTTTTCCGTTCGTCGCCGACCGTCCGACTCCCGTAACCGTCGGCCGGCCATAAATGGCTGGAGTGGCTCCTCCTCTTCCTAATTCCGGTAACCCCTACTCCATCTCCTATATAAACCCTCCTCTTTTTCTTCATCTCCATCCCAAACCCATCACCAAATCTCCACTTGAACTCACTATTTTCGGCGAGATTCCGGCGAGCCGGAGTTCGATCCACCTCCTGAGGTTGCAACCCACCGGCGCCCTTCCCGCAGCTGTTCCGAGGACCGTTCGCCACCATCTCGGGCCGCCCTACTCCCGCGCACCCTCCTCGGCGCCAACCCGAGCCCGACCCCGCGCCCTTTCCGGCCGTTCGCCCGCCACCGGCGACCGCCCCCGCTCGCCCCGTTCGCTTCCCGGTTCCCGATCCGCTGTTGGACGCGCTCCACGTGTTCTGTTTCCGCGGTTCCGCTGTTCCGAGTCCGAGGCATCACTTCGGATTCCGTCGGTTTTGGGTAATCTCTGGATCCCGTATTTTAATTGTCTGTGATGAGATGGTCCAACCGATTCCTTTGGAATTCGGGTTCACGGTTACGGATTCGTTCCGTTTTTATTTTTGGATTTTTTGACAGTTTTCGGAAAATGTTCTGTGGGTTCGTTTCCTTGGAAAATGGTTCTGTGACAGTTTTCCGATATTTTCGGGACATCCATTTTCATTCTCGGGTTTTCCGAGAAATTTTCGGGAATAAGTTGGAGTTTAAATTTACTACATATTTGGTATCCTGGACTTTGTTGGGTTTTCAGATTTGGCTCTGTGAGGTTTTGGGATATATTGTTAGCTTTAAAAAATATATATATAAATAGTTATGTGGTTTCCTATAAAGTTCGGGATTTCCGATATTGTTTCGGGTTTTCCGGTTTGGCTTCGAAAATTATTTCTGTGGATGGTTATATATATATATATTTGGGGTTTGGGAGTTAATTTGCAGGAAAACGGAGCGTTTCCCAATTTTTGGGTTGACCAAAAACAGAGGGAGTGCTGCCGAAATTTTTAGAAACTTATAAAAATAATTTTCAAATGATTTTCGGATAATATTATTTTATTTTTGGACGACGACCTTATTGGTCAATGGGCCCCAGTGAAATGCAGACACACCGTTGTCCGGACGTTGAGGCAGAATAGCTGAAACATGACAACTGGACCAGAGTCTGAGACTCATATGTCTTTTAAATTTATTTTAGAAAATTAGTAGTTTTATTAATGTTAATTGTAGGTAATTTTGAAACTAACCTAAATTTTCTCTTATTTCAATTTATGTAATAAAGTTTGTAAAGGCATAAGCTCAGTTACTATTTTGTGGTCTGTAATATGGTAATGTAGCTTTTTATTTTATTTTCTGGGATTGTGGAATGCGTAGGAACAATCAAAATATATTATTAATTATTAATAATTCATGATTTTCTCATCCTTAAGGAAAAGAAATATATTTTATATATAATTGTAAAGTGTCAAAGTTTTCCCAATAAAAGGATAAAAAAAATCAAGTTTTATAAATAATTTGATAAATACAAGTTTTTCCTGAAAATTGAATATAAATTGAATTTCTTAAATTCAACGCACTAGTAAACGTTGTGTTGTTGTGTTAGCGAATTAAATAACTAAAAATAATTAGGGTACAAATAGAGATTGTAATTAGATCATTCTAGTATTGTGATTCTGAGACAAATTCCCGGAATGTAGGATTTCAAGGAAGAGCGTGACCTTTCGAATCCCGAAGTACAAATCTTATCCAATTGGAATTTAAGGCAAGTACATTTTGTGTAGATTTACAATTGTCTTAGCAATCTTTTCATTGCATGTTTAAACCACTGTTCAAACACGAAACTCCTTCGGAGTACTGATTATACTGTTGGAGACTGGGGGAGTAGTGTGGTGGATATGACCAAATCCAAACTTAGGTTAACTACTGTGTTAGCTTTTCCCTCTCTCACAAGGGGACAAGCCATACCGTATCGCTAGGATACTACTGCACCCAAACCGGTCATATTCATTACCTATTCAACACTTTACTGTAACAATTGCAAAACTGTTCTTTCTTCAAACTGTTTAAAACTGCAAGTTCATATTGTTAATGGAATTGTTTAATATGCATGAATTGTACTTTGCTCCTTTCCTGACTGGATCCCCGTAGGTACTCCTGACGACTCAGAGCTGATGATCAGTAGTTACTACGATCCCGACCTGTACCCGGCGGTACTTCCACCTGAGGAGGAGGATGTGGCGTCAACTTAGATGCTACTTAGAATTTGAGAGTTTTAGTTTCTCTTTTATTTTCCAGTTTATGAACTATGTATTGAAAAACAAGTTTTAATTATAGTTTCAATAAATGTTGTGGCAACTTTTAGTTTCAATCTTGTTGTTGATTTACCTGCAAATGGGATTACAGCTTACTGCCGCCGTCTCATCAACGGTGCAGGCTGGGCATGATCCGATTCGACCCAAGTATTTGGGGACCGGGTCGTGACAGTAGTATTCGAACTAGAGTACCACTACAGCCTACAGTAGGATTAGGATTATTTTTGAGGTACTCAATCACATTAGGAAAAACTTTTAACTGGATTCCTGCCATCTAAATTCCTGTTGAAGATTGCTTCATTGAATAACTGTCCTCCCTTGAATTACCGTTTCTATCTCAGTATTGATTCCTTGTTTGATCTGTCTCCAGGATGGTGATCGAGACACGATCGCATCGCTCTGGCTCAGCAGACGCTGGTGAGAGGCCTACCACCCCTCACACGATTGTGGACGCTGGGACCACAGCACCCCCTATTTCTGTTCATATAGGAGCATCTGCAGCTTTTGGGAGTGCACCTCCACCTGTCCGGAGGTCTTTCCCCGTCATTCCGGATATGTATCAGCAGCAGTTACCTTCAGGGACAGTGGATGCGGCTCAGATGTTTGTCCTTTTCTAGCGATTCTTGGAGTCTCAGCAGCAGATACAGCAGAGCCAATCTGTTGATATCCGACAGAGCATACAAGATACTCACCAGTTGGTCAGGACGACAGTAGAGCTGGTGGCTGCTCAGCCACAGGGAGGTCAGATGTAGCCGTATCAGCCGAGGACTCCAGACATCCAATCCTTTAAGAAGATGGGACCCCGAGACTTCAAGGGTACAGAGGGCATCATATACGCTGACGATTGGATAGAGCACATTGAGGAGATATTCCGATTGGCATAGATACCAGCAGGATTACAGATCGAGGCAGCCGCCAGTCAGATGCAGGACTTGGCCCATACTTGGTACCAGACGGACCCGAGGGTTGGTACAGCCGGTCAGACTTGGGCAGAGTTCAAGAAACTATTCAAGGAGAAATTCTTTCCCGATACAGCACTCCGAGCTTTGGAGGCGCAGTTCGAGAGTTTGGTTCAGGGGAACCAGACCGTTGAGGAGTACGCAGGAGAGTTCTGCCGTTTGAGCAGATTCATCGAGGATCTTACCGAGGTCGGGAAGGCGAGAAGGTTCCGCAGGGGTTTGATCAGGGAGATCAAGTCATATACCAAGAGCGGTCGTGACGCCATTTTCGAGCAGATTCTGCTAGGAGCCATGACAGCGGAGGACGATCTTGGGCTGAAGGAGAAGAGGATGCGAGATACTCAGGGAGCTAGTGGCAGTACGGGCTCGGCCAAGAGGCCCCACCTACAGATTCAGCAGCAGATGCCCGGTTTGCAGTTCAGCAGCAGTACCAGCAGCCGAGGGTCTACTTTCAGCAGCGGCAATTTCAGGACCGTGTACCCTTTCAGCAGGCGCAGCAGCCACAGAGGCAGCAGCAGGCCCCGGGACAGCAGCTTGTTATCATTTATCGTTTTTGTAAGAGACCGGGGCACAATTGGGGCGAATGCCGGAAGAGGCTGGGCAGATGTTACTTTGCGGAGGATCCGATCATCGGCTGAGAGAGTGTCCCGAGTCGTCGAGACAGACAGTTCAGGAAGCAGGAGCTAGGGCTCCGGTAGGCCAGCAGAAGGGATTACCCTTACCGACTCAGCAGCAGAGGTACATGCAGCATCAGCAGTAGGCCAGAGGAGGCCAGCAGGGGTGAGCTTTTGCCAGGACAGTCGATGATGCTCAGGCCAGTAGAGATCTTGCTACAGATTCCGTTCTTTTTTATTTTCTTTTCGCAATTGCCTCTTACAACTGCCTTAAAATTTTGATTCCTTCTGTTCCATGTTGATTTATCAATTTTGTCTTGTTGTTCTTGTGTTATGTTTGATTTCTTCTGAGATGAATCATATAGGCTAGGTCACCCAGTTATGGAATCTAGAATCTTCGATAATCGTGTTTAGCTGGCATAGTGAGGACATATAGTCAGATTTAGGACGTATTTCTCGGGTGTGGGAATTTAAGGTTTTCGCTGCCAAAGATGCGGCAATGCAAAAATTTTAAATACCATGATTCTAGAGGTATGTGCCTTAGTCGAGGACTCTGTGATTACCGTAGCCTTGCTCACTAGCACGACGAAGATTCTGAGTATCATGATTTTGGACAGACGCATATGATTATCTGACGGTATGTTTGAGACATTGATTGTGGGGTGTTTGACCTAGAAGGACTACTACCATTTTAATTTCGAGGACAAATTTTTCTAAGGTGGGTAGACTTGTAACACCCAATTTCTAGAATGAAGGTAATTTTGAAATTTTGTATTTTAATTTATTCAATTATGGTATTTAAAATTTTAATATAATTTTTAGTAATTTTTAATCATTTTAAAACTATTTAAATCATGACTTTTGATTTTGGTGTTTGGCTAGTGTAACCGTAGAGACTGTCTGCCCTAGAGCCTAGCCATGTGATTAGGATGTTTAATAAGTACATTTTAGCCTAGAGGGTATTTTGGTCATTTTAGGATTTATTTGAATTTATTATGATTTATGGAAAATTATGTGAATTTAATATTAATTAAATATTGCTATGTGTTATGTTAGTCTTGACTAGTTTGAGACTTGTAGACTAGTCTAGAACCTAACTCTAGCTATGGTAACCGTAGCCTAACTAGAGTTAACCCATTTTAGTCATTAGAGATTGATTTTAGAATGAGGGAATTTGGTTTAGTGAAATTAAGTCATGACTTATGGTTTAATGCAATGACTTGTGATTTAATGACTTGTGAATTGAACCATAGGCCCATGACTTAAGCCCAAACCCCAACAAGCCCACCCATGGCAGCCAACCTAGGGTTCTACACCCTATTTAATGCCTCTTCCATTTGTTCTTACCTCTTTTATTATTTTTCTCCCAAGCTTTGAAGAAAGAGGTATAGCCATCTTCCCCAATCCATAACTTTCCCATTTTAACTCCTTTTTGGCTCAAACCACTTGCATTAGATTCTAATTGTCTCCCTCTTGCTGTTCATAGGAGGATAATCCCAGCCTTGGAGCAATTTGGAGAGTTTGGCTAACAAGGAGAACCCCACTTTTGAAGCTTTTTATTGGAATTTCAACATATAGGTAAATCCCTATTCCCTCCACTAAATTTAGTTTTCTTTGCATGGATAGGAAGCCCTAGGTGTTCCCTAGCAGTAGGTATTGGATTTGTGTCGTTTCGTGTCCGTTTGGTGTCCGTATCGGACACGTGTCATGATCTGTGTATAGGTGTTTGATTAAATGTCACAAAGGATTTTATTTTCGATTTTTGAAAAACTAATTACATAGATACCTAGGTCTATAAGTGTATTTTAATTTTGTGAAGACTGAAATAAATTTCGTATCTTATTCGTGTCGGAATTGGACACACACACGCGCGCAGCAGGCTGCGCACAGTGTCCTGCTGCTCGGGCACTGTAGCTGACACGACACAGCACGTATGGACACGAAAATTTGTGGACACCTAGGCCACGTGTCTGACACGACACTGACAAATTTTTAGCTCACCTTGTCGAGCGGATTGGGAGAAATTCTGCCCGCATCGAATTGGTGCTGCACTGTTCAGCGCGAACAACAGCTCCTGATACGGGCTTCGTGTCCCTCGTGGACACGTCGTGGTGACGTGTCAGGGACACGAATGTGTTGCCCTAGGTTGGGCGAACACAGGGACATGGGCACAGGGCCTCGTGTGTCTTGTGTCGTATGCACGAGGCCACGACACGCGTGTACGAGGAATACCTTGCCTATTTTTCTGATACTTTGCAAATTCTGTTTTGGACACGTTCGTGTCCACTTGTTGGACACGAACACCCTTCTCACGACACGTATTACGTGTACACATGTCTGCACACCTTATTTACTGATTTAATTTGGTTTTTCAATTCAAAAATTGGGTTTTTCTATGTTTCTGATACTTCCTGATTTACACTGATTAGCTTAATTATTCCTGAATTTAATTCTATTTCTAAACTGAAATTTTGATGCAAATTTGCCATGTTTAATTCATGTACATTGTAGCTCCCCTTCCCAAAAATTTGGAAATATTTTTTTATTTTATTTATTTTAAATAAGATTTTTAGAATTTTGTAAATAATTAATTAGTTAATTATTACGGTAGATAATTTTTAATCATGATTAAATTTGGAGTACAAGGTGACTAGGAATTATGGCACGGATAGTGCAGTAGCGTGCTTTGACTAGTGTATTAGTCATGCCAAGGAAGGCCAAGCCATAGTGATGCCCTAACTAGGAAACCCAGGCTAAGTTGCGACCTAACCTCTAAAGACATTTTAATCATTTATTATTTAGATTTATTGACTCGTAGAAAATTCGGTTGTACCGAACTAGTCCGGACCGGACCCAAACCAAGTCCAAGCCCACGTAGTCGGGTAGATGCATCCAGAGACGTCCGTGTAGATATATATCAGATATATGAATAGTTGTATTTTATTTAAGATTTTAGCAGGAGATTGTATAAATGGGTGTTATACATTTATTAAAAATTTTATTGGATATTTATCTTAAAAATAGGATAAATACCTTCCTTAGTTATCTTTGTACTTTTATTTAGGTTATTAGACTATACATAATGGTATATACATCATTACTGGTTTATTGAATTTCGTATTACTAGTACTATTGTTATTATTATTTTATTATCAGTATTATTGAGGATATTATTAAATAATATTATTTATTATTATTGGTTATATTATTTTGTCAAATAAATATTATAGTATAAGTGTCCATATTATATAGCTAGGCCCTACCCTGGAAATAAAAGTTATAGGGATTATTGGGTTTTATGGATATTTTATATAAGCATATATATATATAGCAATAAATGTGTTTATATAGATATCATTTGGTTATATGTATACGTATATATATATAGATATAAATAAACGTGTGTATATAGATAATTGGTTATATGTGTGTGAATATATATATATATATAGGTATTTATATATATGTATATGTATATATATGGATATTTATATATATGTATATGTAAGTATTTAGAATAGAAAAAGGAATATAAGATGAGGAAATCTCAGCCCAACCAAAGAGGAGCCCAGCCCATACAAACCTTTCCCCATGATCGGCCCAGAGACACAGCAAAACCCGACCCCTGCGTTTCACAGCCTTCTAAGAAACCAGCATATATGTATACATAAATATAGAGGGATCCAGAGAGAGAAACGGAAGAAACCCTAGCCGAGATTGCAAAACCCCTTCTCTTCCTCGATCCCCTTCTTCATGTTTCTTCATTAACCACCTTCACCCTCATCTTTCCCCCACGATAGCCCAACGCCTCTCATCACCACCATCCGCCTGCGATGCCGGCCCCCGAGTGTCATGCCCATCGGCGTTGATGGGGCGCACGACCCTCCTTGCCATCATCAATTTCTCTATGTCGTCTACGACGAACCCGAGTGCCCTCGGCCTCTCGGCTCCTGTGTGCGTAAGAGCAGCCTGCGAGGAGCTTGCCACGTGACCCCGCGACCGTTCGGCTTGCCGACAACCACTATGCCGCGCCCACCTGTCGTCGACAGATTGAACATTTACTCGAGCTCTTGCTCCCTGCCACGTGGCTTCCCGAGACCCACGACTTCTGACCTCCGTGATAGTGTCGTCGATCTACAGTGCCGATAACCGCCTGCTCGAGTTCCGGTCGACCAATGGAAGCTTCGACCATGTCGCCCACGGATGTCCATCAAGAAAACGAGTTCACTAGTGGAACATCTTCTGCTTAACCCCAGATGCAATCGACGATGAGCTTGACACACCTTCCAGATCAGTTAACGAGAAGGACCTCGTCTTAAAAGAAGGCCGCCTTCCATTGGCGAAGAACATTTTTGGGCAGCAAGTTTTCCGTGTGGATGCAGGGGAGGCAGTTGCCTAGAATAGCCGTGGTCATGATGATCCTCTTCACCGCTTCCATTGCTGTTGCTGTTGCTTCCAGAACTGCTGCTCTCAGGGTGACAATGGCCTACTGAAGTCTGACTGGAATTGGCAGGTCTCTTGGAGACCGCAGAATCTTCATCATATCTCAGCGAGTTCGAGCAAGTGCTATCCCAGAGAGTACAGCCGAAGGTAGGAAGACTCTTCCGTTTTCGAGTGTAGGGATTTTATGACTTGGCAAGGTCCCTTGAAGAGGAAGAGCATTGAGCATCAGCCAGAATTATGAAGGATTTAGACTTGCCACAGTAGAACTTAGAAATACCTCGCCTGCAACGAAGAGAAGAAACGAAGAACAAATAATTCATCAATCCCATGAGCCACATGTTCGCCTCCTGTTGATGTTGTTGGCATTCAAAGCAACAAAGTCATCCAAAGCAGCAGAGAAGAATAGTTCTTTAACTAAAGGTAACAATGTTAATACATCCCCTCTATTTTTTAGATATTACACTTTAGTCCATAGATATTTTCACAAGTTACAAACTAACTATTTTATAACTTTATATTATAGAGTATAAATAAGTCACCATAGGTATATAACATCAACCAATTTGAATTTATATTATAATGAGTAAATTATATTTGCAATCCATATCATTAATATACACATTATTAATACATGGGCTTGGACACCATGCTAGGCGAGGTAGGAAATGGTGTGGGCATTGAGAGGATCATAACTTCAGTTAAGAACAAAGAGAACAATAGAGTAGTTGAGGGGAGTATTAATTATAGCAGTGCCTACACCTAAAGTATTTAGGACATATTGCTGATAGTGCCTGTCAAGTAGGCAAGTATCAAGACCTAGAAGAATCTTGTACCATACAATCCTAGTACCAAGTTGGTACATGACACATTAACAGGAAACACATGAGTCCTAAAGCATGGGTATCCTAACAGGGGTACCTTAGAGCATAGATAAATGGGTGTAGCTGTATAGACAACAAATATAAGGGGTAACTAGCAATGATTCAAAATAGTTTTATTTTGGTTATTTCACGTGTTGATTTAGACTTAATACATAATGTAGGTTCCTTGGACTTTGACTCGGCGCTTGACCCGTACCGCAGCTCAGGACGACAGGCAAGTATACCTTGCCGAACATATACAGTATTTACATGGTTTCTCTTTCCTTACTGTAGTCATTTTTATATTGTCATATGATTCCATATTGTGATTGATTCGTCCTTGATTGCTTTACTTGTTCTAGATTACGTGCACGTATAGGATGTTTGACATTGCTAGAATATTGGTCTCTTTGTGTTACCCTTTTCTCGTGATTGAGTTGTCAGTTTCTATATCTGTCCTTGACCATTCTCGACTGGGAGTATCTTGTATTGTACTACAGTTGAGACATACTATAGCTTGGGAGTATCTTACATTGTACTACGATCTATAGCTGATTCTTTATCTTGATTGACTTGACTTGAGACATGCCATAGATTGGGAGTATCTTATATTGTACTACGACCTATAGCATATATTGATTGATTGATTGACTTGACTTGCGACACTATAAATTGGGAGTATCTTGTATTGTACTACGATTTATAGGAGTCTACTTGACTTTGTATCCTTAGGAGAGGAGATCGATACTAGAATTGGCTAATCTTGACTGGGATTATCTTGTATTGTATTACAGTCAAAATCTACTATAGATTGGAAGTATCTTGCAATGTACTACAAGCTATAGAGGTTAATCGATTGATTGGTAGCCAAGTCTAGTATTACATTTTCCTCACGACTCGTCGTCCTTAGATGTTCTTCTTGCAGTGTTCTTATCCTCCACACCTGTTATTTACTGTTATATTAGTAGGCATGTTTTATGTATCTTGCTAGTCCTTTGAGGACCTGATGATCTCTTCAGATAGCTGATTGCACAGAGTTAGTTAGCTGAGCATGTGGTAGTTGACTTCATCTGCATGATACAGATATTTTGTTAGTGATATTGATTTACTATCTTTTTCGTGCTTTTATGATATATTCTGCTTATCAGCTTTACTTTATATACTCATATCATTCTTGGAGTCTAATCGAACAATATGCTAATGGGTTGCAGACCATGACCCATAATTGTTCATTCTCGTTTTAATTGATTCTTGTGGATTGAGATACAGTTTAGATTAGACATGATACCCATGACCTTGACAGCTTATACGTACTCGAGTCGGGCTGGAGTCCGCTCGATACGTAGCTGGCTTGCTCACGAACTCGCGTCCGAAAAGCGGATGCGGGTCGTGACATACGTGTGTGTTAGTCACTGAAATGTTGGTTACATGATTGGTGTGATGATATCAAGGAAATTGGGTTTTCGAAATTAGCTTTGGACCTAAGTGTTAACTGCTATTTATATCAAACTGTCATTGCTATATTTTTCCTGAGAACCTAATCTGTAGACACACACATAACTGAGAATAGATTTCCCTTCACTAATTTCCTTGAAATTGTCAACTGAACACTGAACCTGGAAGCACTATTTTCCTAACTGAACCCTGTCATTGCCATTTCCTGAAATCACAGTGATGACACACCCTCTACACACACATGTCACATTGCAAGGCTTGAGGGTTGGAATATGGTGTTTTCCAATGATGGTTTATGTTGGTGTTAGGCCTTGGGTTTCGAAAATGACTTTTTGAATGATAAATTGATGCATGTTTTAAACTGTGAAGTTCTCACTGATTCTGAGTTGCACAGGCTAGTTAACCTGAGATTCAAATCTCAGTTGAAGGTTTATAGGAGTTAAATTGTTGAATGAATAACTGAGTTAATGTTAACCTTGATTGGGTTGAGTTGCACTGCTAGGATTGTTCACTAAACTATCAGTGTTTAGCAAATCTGCACACTCACACACATATGAGAAATTCCTGTCACACACACATTAAATACTGTCAACAGTTACCATATCTCCACACACACATATCAAATACCTATCACTTGACACATTGCCCTGTTAACCTATTTTGACACACATTCTCTATTTTGATTCTGATTGATATACACACACACATGCTCTACATAACCCTCACACACACAGGAACACATGCCACCTTATCACTCTCACACACAGTTGCCCACCACACACACTCTTCCTATCATCCATATACACACATATGAGATTTCCCTCACATTGCTATGTATTATCACACACTTTAGCACTTCACACACACACTATTATATTTTCCTGTCAAAAACCTGAGAAATGGAACCCTGAGAAGAATGGCCTCCTATCTAAACCACTGTATCCCTCTACACATTATCTGAAATCAGTCCTCCCTTCCCTTTTATTTCAGTTTCTCCTATTCATATTGAATGCATGTATATTATGTTTATAAAGGAAATGTATGCAATATCTGAATCTGGTTTATATAAAACCTGAGACTGAATACATGTAAATAAGCATGATGCATGTAGTAATGTAAGATAATGAATGAATAAATGCATGCATCTATGTAATGTATGTATGCCATATATATGAGTTTATATATATGTATGAATGTATATATATGAGTATATGCATATATGTGAATGTATATAGGTGTAGGAACATACATTAGATGCCATGTATAGTTAGCTAGTGTTTGAACCATTCTTGCTATACACCTTCATGTATACACACACTAACCACATAGCCTCTACATGATGCTAGCTCCTTATCTCTCTATCTCGATATGTATATATATATATATATATATATATATATATATATATATATATAATATATATATATATATATATATATATATATATATATATATATGAAATATATATATAAATATATATATATATATAAATATATATATATATATATATATATATCTATATATATTATTTTTATTTATTTTTTATTTTTTATATATATATATATATTATATATATATATATATATATATATATATATATGTATGTATGTATGTGATGAAGGTATGCAAGAATTGTATGTAGCCCAATATATGCCTATAAGTATAATATGTTGATAGCTTATAATGGTTTGTGATTGGTGTGTGATTGCTAGACTAGGCTTGGTTAGGCCTAGTGAGACTTATTAAACTTGTTTGGCTTAGGCTTGACCTAGTTGACCAGTCTAGTTGACTAGAGTTGACCGAGAGTTGACTTTAGTCTAGTTTGACCTAGACAGCATACAGACGCATCGTAGATTATATTTATCATCCCCTGTATACATCTTGACTTGTGTTGCTCTAAATAGGAGTCAGGTACCTCATCTCGGACAGTACATTTACTTCAGACATTCAGATACCAGGCGAGTACATTCTCTGATCATTTCATAACTTGCTTAGAGTTATATTCCTGCTCTAGTTTACCTTATTTGATGCTGTCACAATATTATCACGGATTGGTACTATATGGATCCCTACATTGAGATGTTATCCCCTCGGGAGCATCGGATACATTGTGTCATGTGTTTCGTGTACATCATGTATTCCTCGCTCTCATGTTATCCATGTTTCTCATGTGCTTCATGCTCGTTCATGCATGCTCATGTACTCTCATGTGCTCCCATGAATCGTTCATGTTTTCCATGTATCTCATGTATAACCTATATTGCATGTGCACTCATTTATGAGCCTTCATATGAATTTCATGGGCCCCCATGTGAACTTCATGTGCACTCATGTATGAGCTCTCATGTATAATTCATGTGCATCCATTTATGGGCTTCATATGAAAACCATGTACGTAACATAACTTGTTTGGATCCTTGTGTATTGATTGGGGTATGGGGGAGTATAAATAGTCATGTGAACAATTCCAAAGTAGAATAGCCATGTACGCCTCTTTAGTATAGCCATATGCAAATCAAGCCGTTCACATGTCGACTTTGTACTCTGAATCACTAGTCACTGGTAGCTCTCTACTTATAGTAGATATTTCTATTATAGTTCTCTTCCTGTTTAAATCATGTATTTTTTTCAGTCTCATGCATTGTACTCTCTTGCATGTTTATATTCTTTAACCTGTTATGATCTGCGTGAGATGTATTGTGCTCGCTCCCACCCTGACTGGACATGTTAAAATTTTTACAGAGGATGATGAGGAACCCTGCACCCCTTACTTTGGAGCTTGTCTAGATGACACTCGCGACCTGGACCCCTGGGAGGTTCAGGCAGCTGCTGAGGATGATACCCCTTACATAGTATAGATAGCTTAGACTGTTTCTTTTCATGTTAGCTGTTGTCTTTATTTTTCAGAGTTGTATATTTTAGAGATGTTGAGACTTGTTATTTCATTTGAGTTGTACCTCAATTGAGGATTTTCTTATCTATTTTATCGTGCCATATTCTATCTCTAGATTGTGATTGAGTTGTACCTCTGTGTTGGCCTTCTTATGGAGAGTATTTCATGTTAGTTAGTTATAGTTCATGACCTAGAACAGCATTCTACCGCCGACACTGCGGCGTAGGCTGGGCGCTGTTACGTACTCGTACCCTCACGGTGGGTGCGGGTCGTGACATACATTGTATATCATTCTTTTATTCATGCATTTATGTATTGCTTACATACATTATACTAATTACATTCCTACATGCTTGCATTCAACCATATATATACATTAATATAAAGAGGATATATATCATATATATATCATTTCATTCATCTAACATATCATGTATTACATACTTTATATTCATTTAATATCCATACTACATAGGCTCATAGGTTACACAAAATGCATATATCGTACATTTACTCTTCTACTTAAAATCAATACTGTACCAATTGGGCCTCTACTAAATTCTAGGATTAAAGTATGTTGTAGCCCTTCGTGTTAGCTTTCCGAAAATTAAAACGGATCGCATTTTCATGTCCGAAGCTCCCAAAATCGCAAAAATACCAAAACACGTTCGTCTTTCGTACAGCTGACACTCAAATAATTCTACAGAAAGCTACGGAAAGAATTTGGCTTATTAAAATATATATTTGGAAATCTAACTTCGATACGGTTCTTTAAAAAAAACGGAAGATAAATCGAAGTTCTAAGCTAAAAGTTATGACATTTCTAAGTTTCTTTGGTTAATAAAAACGTGGATGAATATTATGATGAATTTGAGTTGTTTTGGACAAAGAACACATATAGGCCAAGATACTTGGATACAAACATAGGTATCCAAATGAAACTCATTCTAACCATCCTAACTAAGATCAATCCACTCTCTAACCATTATAAAACTGAATTTAAATATCTATTTAAACTATTATCATACATACATACACATGGGGTGTCCTAATTTAGGATCTATCAAGTCGGACACAAGACACATATCTAAAATCCTCAAGAGAGCTCCAAATGGCCTCAAATTTGAATCTAAATGGGACACATGCATGAGGATGGATCCTACGGATTCAAAACTAATTTATATGCAAAGAAAATCGATTTAGAGGATGGATTTTACCTATTGGGAGTAGAATCCCAATGAAATCCTTTAGGACAAGGCTCCGATACGAAGATCCCTCAAAGTAGACACTCCTTCTTACACTCCTCTTCCAATCCTTGGTAGCACCCTTCCCTTGGAGAATGGAAACGATTGAGGAATGGTTTGGTGAAGGAATGATTTAATTTGGAGATCAAATCAATGGGAAGGCTCTCTAAAATTAAGGAAGAACAAAAGGAAAATAAAAGAGGCAAGATTGTAACGAATGAAATGAATCATTCTCCCCTAAAGGTGGCTACCATAAAGAGTCCATTAGGGCTAATGGGAAATGTCCCAATTGCCCTTCTCTAGTCTCATATGGTTAAGTCTAGACTAGGTTCAAGTTTGGGGTCAAAATGATCTAGTTTTGAGTCTCTAACTTAACCATTCTAACATGATAAAAATTAGTTTAATTAACTAACTTAAATGTTGGGTCTTGTGAGCCATGTTTAACTTAATATTGGGTCCCAACTAGAGTTTAAGCTACCCGGGTCACAATACCAATCGGAACGAGACGAAACTCAAACCCGACTAAACAAATCCAATAAAAACAATATTAAAAATATAAAATTTTCCCAAAATATTAAAATATAAAAAATGACCAAAATTATAATACATCAATTTAAATATTATTAAAATAATCTAAAATTCACCAATTAATCAAAATCCTAAATAATTCAAAAGTCACAAAATGACCAAAATATCCTTAGCCTAAAAAGTTGTAAATAGTCATTCTAATCACATGGTTAGGTCCCCATGGTCATGGTTAGTCTCTAGGCTCAACAGTTCTAGAGTTCACCAGCTAACACGTCAAAATTATAATCACCAATTTTAAATAATATTAAATTAATTAAAAATTCTCATAAATCATAAATACTATTATTAAATAATAAACTTTTACAAAAGTTCAAAATTACCCTCATTTTAAAAAAGTGGGTGTTACAGCGAACATGACATCTGCACAATCTCAAGAAGATGAAGGCGAAGACCAAACGCCAGAATTCTTCGAAGAAGAACCCTGGACTAAACGCCTAGGAGAACAGTGGGAGTCTCGTTTTGAATTACGCGAACTCCCTACCGAAGACGAAGTCGAGCAGATCGACCTTGGGGATGGATCTTCATCCAAACCCATCTTCGTCAGCAAAAGCCTAAAAGAGAAGACCGGGAATCTTTAATCCAACTGGCTAAAGAATATATCGATGTCTTCGCCTGTAGCTACAAAGATATGCCGGGACTTGATCCCTAGATCGCGATACATAGGCTTAACATCTTACCTGATGCCAAGCCTATAAAGCAACAACAACGACGTTTTTGTCCTGACATCATGAACGCTATCGATCAGGAGGTAGACAAACTCCTGACCAGCAGATTTATTCGTGAAGAACAACACCCAGATTGGGTGGCCAACGTCGTCCCTATCACGAAGAAGAATGTGAAGATACGAGTCTGTATCGACTTCAGGGATCTCAACATTGCTTGCCCGAAGGATGAATTCCTGCTTCCAATCACCGACGTGATGATCGACAACACATGTGGCTTCGAACACATGTCTTTCATGGACGGGTATTCGGGCTATAACCAGATCAAGATGTTCGCCGATGACGTAAAACACACGTTATTTAGGACTCCGAAAGGGGTTTTCTGTTACACAGTGATGCCCTTCGGCTTGAAGAACGCTGGTGCGACATACCAACGAGCTATGAGCACGATCTTCCGTCAGCATCTTCGCAAGACAGTCGAATGCTATGTTGATGACATTGCAGTCTAGAGCCGTCTCAAAGGAGATCACCTATAAGACCTTAAGACAGTCTTCAATCTCATGCGAGCGCATCAACTCAAGATGAACCCCGCTAAATCCTTCCTAGGGGTTTCTAGCGGAAAGTTCTTGGGCTTCATTATCACGACGAAAGGCATTCATGTTGATCCTGAGAAGACCAAAGCCATCCTTGACATGGACCCTCCGAAGAACCTTCGAGAACTTCGAGGCCTGCAAGGGCGTCTGGCATACATCCGGAGGTTTATAGCAAATCTTTTCAAAAAATGTCAACCCTTCACCCAGCTCATGAAGAAGGGAGTCTCTTACGTCTGGACAGATGAATGCCAAAAAGCTTTCGACGATATCAAGGCTTACTTGACAAGCCCGCCAGTCCTGGTGGCACCCGTCATCGACAAACCATTTCTCCTCTACGTCCGTGCCATGGATCATTTCCTCGGCACTCTGCTGGCTTAGAACAACGATGCAGGCTATAAGCAAGCTATCTACTACCTCAGTAGAATACTGATCGGGGCCGAACACCGGTACAACCCCGTTGAAAAAGAGTGTTTGGCTTTGGTATTTGCCATCCAGAAGACTCGACATTATGTCTCGGGCCAGACAATTCATGTTATCTCTCGAGTCAATCCACTCAGAGTTCTCATGACGAAGCCAGGGTCATTGAACTTCCGGCTAGCTACATGGGCGATCCTGCTAACGCCATACAACATGGTGTTCGTTCCACAAAAAGCCGTCACGGGTCAGGCTCTGGCCGACTTTTTAGCTGCACACCCCATCCCAGAGTCCTCAAGACTCTATGAAGACATCCCGGATGAGGTCCAAGAATCAAACATCACCGAAGAAAACTCCATCTGGCGGATGTTTTTTGATGGCGCTTCAAGAACAGGCCCCAAAGGCCAAATAATCGCAGGAGTGGGGGTAGTCTTAGTCTCCTCCGATCAGCTGGTCATACAGCGTGCCTACTCCCTTTCGAAGTCGTGCTCCAACAATGTTGCCGAGTACAACGCGTTCATCATGGGACTCCAGCTGGCGCAACAACTGGGGGTGAATCATCTGGAAGCCTACAGTGACTCAAAACTCTTCGTTAACCAGATCATAGGATAATAAGAAGTTTGCCATGAAGATCTGAATCCTTACCATGAAGTTGCATTGAACATCATTTCAACCTTCACCAAGTTCTTCATCGAACATGTACCTCGTTTATAAAATCTGGATGCTGACGCTTTGGCTGGCCTCGCAGCCTCATTGGCAGCACCCCTTGGGACTCAATACTACGTCACGGTAGCTGGTCGAGACTTGGTCTATCCTAAAAACAACCTATGCTCACAAATGGCCCATGCCATGTCAACAAGTGCTGGTGTTAATGTCCGAGACTGGAGGTTCCCGTTCATCGACTTCGCTGTCTACAAAATTCTTCCAGAGGACCCAAAAGAAGCCGTCTTGGTCAGGAGGCGTTCCCTTCGATTCTATTACGATATAGCTACTAAAATGTTGTACCGACGCTCCTACGATGGACTTCTCCTTCGATGTTTATCCAACGAAGAAGCAACCGAAGTCCTTCGGGAAGCTCACGACGGAACCTGCGGGGCCCATCAACCTGGCCCTAAGTTATAGGATCGACTACGATGCATGGGCTACTACTGGCCAACCATGATAGCCGACGCTGTCAACTATGCTAAAAAGTGCCATGCGTGCCAGCTTCACGTTGACTTCTTCCAAACACCGTCAGAACCACTACATCCTACGGTCGCCTCCTGGCCCTTTGAAGCCTGGGGCATGGACATTGTAGGACCGATCACCCCTCCTTCATCAAGGGGACACCGCTTCATCCTAGCCATCACCGACTACTTTTCCAAATGGGCAGAAGCAGTTCCACTAGCGGAAGTGAAGAACTCCAGGGTGGTCAGCTTTATCAAGCACCATGTCATCTACCGTTTTGGGATACCTCAGAGGATTATCCACGATAAAGGTCCTCGGTTCATCAGCCATGTTTTCAGCAGATTCTGTGATAAGAATCGTATTTAAAACGTGGCATCAACCGCCTACAATCCGACAGCAAACGGATTGGCCGAGGCATTCAACAAGACTATCGTCAGGCTACTCAAAAAGGTCGTGTCATCCAACAAATGCGACTGGGACGAAAAGCTCAGCGAATGCCTTTGGGCCTACCGCACAACGGTATGGACCCCGACGGGCAACACACCATTCTCTCTGGTCTACGAGAGCGAAGCGGTACTGCCTCTTGAGATCCAGATACCCTCACTCCGTGTAGCGATCACAAATTAACTAACAGAGGAAGACAATCAACGTCGCCGTCTGCGAGAATTGGAGGCACTTGACGAAAAACGTCTCCTAGCTCAACGGCGCATCGAACTCTATCAAGCCCGTATATCACAGGCTTTCAACAAGAAGGTCAAGCAGAGGACTTTCCATATAGGCGACCTGGTTCTGGCTGTCAGGAGGCCGATGGTGTTGACTCACAAGACACCAGGAAAGTTCGAGCCCAGGTGGGAGGGGCCTTTCATCATAGAGACGGTATACTCAAACGGTGCTTACCGCCTCGCCAAACCCAATGGGGACTTTTTTATGATGCCCATCAACGGCAAGTTCCTAAAGAAGAACTACTCTTGACATCCTTCAGACATGTACTTCTATCTTCACCTAACAAGGGAGTCTGTGGCCCCAATCATCAGGGCTCACGTACAATTCCCTTCCACAAAATCTTACGCTTCCGGAACCCAGCTATTCCGTGGCGTTCTATCCTCCAGTAGAAGGACAACCACGTCCATATTACCTCTGAGTTTTTCTCCTGTGCCCTACAAAGCAGAATCGTATGCTCCATAAGACTATACTACCCATCATGTTTACCATGTCCATATTACCTCTGAGTAAACATCCCGTACAGACAACACCTGCATTGCCGTACATTGATCGCAGAACTTCCATGTCTACATTACCTCTGAGTAGTTCCGCGTATCCCTCCAGAGTCATTCCTACCACCTCCATAACACCTCTGAAAAGGAAGATTCCATCATTTGAACCCCATATTTGCCACGTCCACATCACCTCTGAGAAAACATGTCGGTTCTCTCGAACTTATTATCTGTACCTAAAAATCAAGGAGCGCAAAAGATAATAGGTCCACACAAATCATCAAGTTCATGACAGTAAAAACGAACACACCATAAAACTCTTCATTCTTTATTTTAAAGTAAAGAAATACATCCCCAGCAAGGGTTGCAAATTACACAAAATAACAAAAAAAAAGGAAAGGCTACAATCCCTAAGCATCACCGGGATTGGCTGAAAGCTCTTCGATCCGACACTTCAAGTCTGCTGCCCAAGTCTCTGCGATCGCCAGGACTCGGCATTTGGCTTATTGACGCATCATTTTCATGGCCTCAGGAGAAGTGTCATCCTCATGCTTCTCGTCCAACTGTTGCCGCTGCTGAGCCAAGGAAAGAGCCTGGCGGGTGAAAGCCGCTTCCTCCTCCTTAGATGCTACATGTTCAGCCTGGGCTCGCTCAGCATCTAATAAGAGTTGGGCCCGCTGGTCTTCAAGGAGGCGAATCTTGGCATCAACCTCCGCTATACTAGCGTCCAACGTAGCTCGCAAGTCCACCTTCTCCTGCGCAGACTGAGATAGCCTCTCCACCACAGCCTCAGTTTCAGCCACGTCGCGTTCCCAGACACCTACGGTGGCCTGATAAGATGACTCAGTCTCAGCGATAACCTTTTCCTTTTCCGCGTCTATCAGGGCGGAGAGATCATTTCGCTGGATATACTGAAACTCGGAAAGCAGCTGGTCCAGCTCGGCCACTGAGGCCTCCAGAATCTTGGCCATATGATCATAGCCCTGGTGGGAACGTATCAGACTGATGTGAGGGAGTGCCAGGATTTTTGTCATC
This sequence comes from Iris pallida, assembly GCA_029216955.1. NCBI lineage: Eukaryota > Viridiplantae > Streptophyta > Magnoliopsida > Asparagales > Iridaceae > Iris > Iris pallida. The sequence continues at coordinate 131,135 of JANAVB010030294.1, read as the reverse complement.
GTAAAACTCCTATTGGCATCCATCACTGTCGATACGCCCCTCTGCAGCATCTTTTACACCGTCTCAATAATAAACTTCACATACTCATCTGCATCCGCCAGCACTTGCGGCGTCATAGCAGGAGTTGGAGGAGCTGCTCTAGACGGCAGACTGGAAGAAGGCCCGCCAGCTTCAATCTGCGAGGCTGAAACCTCGGCATCAATGGACTTTTCCTCAACAGGGGCTCGAATTTTGCTACTAGCCCGAGGAGCCAAAAGAACAGAAGGAGCCGAGAGAGGCGTCGATATCGTACTCTAAGTAGAAGGAGCAACAGAGGGTTCCAGCAAACCCTTACCCTTCTCAAGCTCGGAGGGACCACCAACGTCAGGGGCTACCTTATTCATCCCCAACACACTATCAGCAGGCCGTACGGGACATTCCCCCTCCGGCAGAGCAGCAAGATCAGCACTTATTTCCTGACTCGGCTCCTTTGGAGTCAGGATCGACGGACGAGTCTCATTTTCATCATCAAATCCCTCCGCATGGATAGAATCTGTCACTACCTCCCGGTCGGCAGCCACCTCAGCCTCCACTGCTGAGTCTGGGGTAGGGCTCGGCAATGCTGCAGCCGACCTCCCCTCATCATGACAAAGAGGGAAATCAACCCTCTTCTCTGTTTCAATCATGTCTGTTGCTCTCGCAACAGGCTCACTCATCTCTGGGGGAACATCATCTGAAGACGACGAACTACACTCCACTTCCTCATCTGGAAGCCCCGTGTCTGCTGGACCCTCAATGTCCAAGGCCTCCTCGGTGGCTTGCACCATCTCGGAAGCTGCTGCATCCTAAGCTTCCCTTCCAACATAATATAGAGATACTAGAATCTCCACAATAACGACATCGTCCGGGTTCTCCTCCACGGGAGACATCATAATCGGCAGAATGGGCTCTTCAGATGAGCCTGCCACCTCCTTTGGTCTGCTGGCACCAGATTTTGGAGTACGGGGTCTCCTTTTTAACGGTCCTATAAAAATAAAGCATAGGTCACCAGAAATGTTGAACCTAACTAAACTATATGGGACATCCTTACCTCCGCAGGAGCTGAGTCTGTTGACACTGCCGGTGACAATGGCTTCTTTTGTCTCTTTGGCGCAGAAGAGCCAGCCTCCGTATCAGCATGTCTTTTCGGTTGATCGGTCGAGGGCTCTGCCTGACCACCCATGGATACGGCAGGGGTACCTCGATAACCCACCTCTGGCGGACAGTACGATCGAGCCTTCGCCAATATGTTCCCGGTCGTCGCTAACTGGGTGTCGGCAATGAGACTGGTCTCCCTATCATATCCGGGGGCACGACATTCATAAAATAGTAAAATTTGGCGGCCGAGAAAAGAATTGGCGGCCGTAGATTCAGGACAGGCAATGTAAAATGAGCTCCGGTGCATCCGGCATTGTAGTAATGCCAAGCTCGTGCACCGTCCAGCAAACTTCCAGTATACCCCAGGTTAATACTGGGGTTCTCCAACATCAACTGAGCATAGCCGAATTGTCGTGCAAAATGGCTCGGCAAATACGGTTCCAGGTAACACTGGTTCCTATTCCGGTACACCAGATGGGACGGCTGGATACTTTGCAACCAGCGGAATCCCCATAGAGGCAGAGTGGTGGCATCTTCACCCAAATCCGTTAGGTCTTCGTTGGCCACAAAACCCAAGAAAACGGGACCAACTTTGGTGATCTTCCACCCCTGAAGGAGGGATAAAACTTTCCTGTAAACAGGAACACCAGTATACAACCAACTTCTCTGGTGGAAACGGCGGAGGAATGCATCTCCGGCCCTGTGGTCCTCTTTCGAGCCCGGACTCATCACATTGGGATGGTGTAAAATTAACCACCCCATCAAATAATGAAACGGCAGTTCAGCACGGGGAAAGTTGTCATTCCTACCTCGTTCATGAACCACATTTCCCGCAAATTCTCGTAAACCTCGCAGGAGGTTATACACCATTGCGGGGAGTAAAGCCAGGCGACGGCCAAAAACCAACTTCACAGCTGGCAGGATTAGGTTCCGGGTCACCCTCTCTACAGAGCCAGATCCGCTCGAGAACACACAATCCCGGAGCCACATCATCAAGTATGCAGTCAATACTACCTTGGATGACATCCGGTGCACACAATGCCAGAAACAGCTGTACACGTCTTCGCCACTCTCATTTGAACGGAGGGCCTTCTCGTCTAGTCGACTCATTTCGGAAGTTACTTCTGCGGGTTTTAGCCACTGCGGAGTCGTAAACCGGATCTTCGAGGAGTCCGCTAAATCCTGCTTTAAGACGTAATCCCTCCAAGCAGTTACATGAGGCTGAGTCTTGCCTTTGTCCTTTCGTTGCATCAGATAATGATGGCTCGCCACCTCTTTGAAAATAGCCATCATCTTCGGGTCCTTCTTTTCCAGAACGAAGATCTCTTCGTTTGACGGGAAATATTCCTCGTATGGTTCCGAGCCCCAGGGAAGCTTGGACACCTCGTGCATCTCATGGAGAGCCAATCCCAACTCCCCCACTGGAGTAAAGAAAGTGCCAGTCTGTGTATTGAATGTTTCCAAGAGCACAAGAAACATATGCTTGTTGAGATCCACGCCGGCCTGTGTGGTACGGATAGCGGCCGTCAGCCCAATCTCTTTAAGCTCAGCCTTGAACTTTGATAACACCCAAAGGGTCAACTCATCTCACTTCAGCACGTGGTGACACCAACCTTCAACCCTAAAGACACCTTTCGGATACATAACCTTCGATGTTAGCATCCGATTTGCAAAGGTCGAAGCACTAAAGGCAAAGGTGTCATTAGGGACCTCACTATAAAGGCTCCCAGGACGCAAAGTTTGGCAACTGAACGAGGGACCGGATCTCGAGACGGCCAAGGTATCCCTTTGATTCGAAGCAACATCAATCGAAAGAGTACCCCCCACTGCCCCTCCTTGAGAAGGAGTAAGTTCCCATGACATCCTTCTCTTGGAAGCTAAACGGTAGAAGGCCGTCAGCGGCAATTGGTGTAACTCCCCTTCCCGAAAATTGTGAAAATATTTTTATTATTTTTATTATTATTTTTATTTGATTTAAGTGGTGATTTTAAATTTGCTTCATAAATAATTGTTTAATTAATTATTACGGTAGGTGATTTTAATCAGGGTTGAGAATTAGAGTACAAGACGGCTAGGAATCATGGCACGGATAGTGCAGTGGCGTGCTTTGACTAGTGTTTAGCCATGGTAGGGGAATGCCGAGCCATAGGTGTGTTCTAACTAAGAAAACCAGGCCAAGTTGCGAGTTAATCCCAATAAATGGTTTAATTTGTTATTTATTAATATTTTGACTTTTAGGAAATTCGGTTATACCAAACTAGTCTGGACTCGACCGGGACCAAACCCAAGCCCATGTGCTCATGTAGTGCGACCACAGACGTTCGTGTTGATATATGTTTTGTATGCACGTATGTATTTCGTAAATTGTTTAATGGTCTAATAATTAATATTTGAGTTGTTTCATGTGTAATATAAGTTATTTGATATCGATTGGATAAAATTATTTTTGGGAATAGGGTATCATTGCTAAATTTATTTTAGGTCCTTCTGTTTTAATAGGCCAAAAATACAAGGGTGTATAGAAGTGTAAACATATGATATATATGTTAGGCTTTATATATATATATATATATATATATATATATATATATATATATATATATATATATATGTATATATATATATATATATATGTATATATATATATATATATATGTATATATATATATATATATATATATATATATATATATATATATATATATATATAAATATATATATATATATATAAATATATATATATAAATTTTAATTTATAATTTTAGTAAATAGGGTTAAGGAAATATGTAAGTTACAACCATTTGTACCTTTAGAATATTTTATAAACATTCATTGTCCTTATCAAATAGGTGCACGTATATTCTATGTCAACATGTATATAAACAAATATATGTATGAAAGTATACATTGAGTTGTATGTATGTAGCAAACATATGTATATAACAAAACTAATTAAGTTTCACCCATGTGCACAGTGACCCTTCTTCCTCGACCCAAACCGAGCCTAGCCATGCTCAGGGCTTGGTTTCCAAATTATTTGGGATCAAATTTAAGACCTAGACAAATCCAGGTGAATCTCCCTCCTTATCTAAATCTCCTAAAGATCAGTTATAATTTGATTTAAGTGAGATGAAGATTGGGATGGTAAACCAACTGAACCGAATATTCATGTTCGGAAAGAACAGGATACAAAAACTCACACCCGTACCATGAATCCCTGCTTCTGCGACGTTCCTCGAGACTCATCTAAACCTAGCGACCTCCTCGCCACCACCTGAACATCATCGGCCGCCGGGGGAGCGCCTGAGCGCGCGACAGCAAGTAGCCACGGGTGCAGCAGTAGCAGCGCGTGAGCGCAGCTGCAGAGACAAAAGCCCCGTACGCCCCTACCGTGATCCATCCCACGCGCGTCGCCAGCAACCTTGTAACCACTGCACGCCATCGCCGGAGCATTTTGGCCGGCCACGGCGACGACAACGCACGAGCAGAGCAAAAATAGAGCTTGCTCTATTAATACTCGAACAGCAGGTACTCCTTTTCTCTACTATTTTTCTCGATGAATACTCGACCGAATATCTATCTATCAACTTCTAGATATAGACAACCTATACGACTTCACGTCCTCGTAATTAGATTCATGAATAACCTATAAAAATTCAGCGTTAGATCGACCCAAAGTCGGCCAAAAACTTCCTGTTTATGAACAGAACAGAACATACCATGTACCTCTTTTGGAAGATCGTTTCTGGTCGACCTGTTACCTGTTTAAACTATCTACCTTAATAAACTCCTAGGCCACCTGTAGGACTCCATAAACACTTTTGTAGTTTCAGAATTCATCGCTTACATGCGGAGAAAATCGATTTCCAAAACCGGCAAAAACCCGTTTTAAAAACTATAGAATTTTATAAAATTGTTCCACACGACGTGCGTCCCGCCAAACCGAGCGACGTGTTTGTGCACCGTAAGCATCGAAAGCTGCGTAAGAGCTTCGTGGTCGTGTGGGCTTTGGCGGAATTCAAATTGGTCGCGTGTGCGCAACGAATTTGATGCGTGTCCGTCAAAATTCACCGTATCGTGCACTTTGCAAATTCTCCAATTACTTTGTGCATGCTCATCAGATCGAGAAAAAACTTACGCCAGCAGGACCGTATCATTTTTCTGGTCCTGTATGCCAAGTTTGGTCCGATTCTGAGACCATTGATAAAATCGCCGTTTCGCGGGCCCCACGGTCCGACTCGACGGGTGATTTTGTGCACGGCCCGCCGAAATCCAACTTTGGACATACGGTTGGGTTCGTATCAAAAAACTGGATTCATAGACATGTAGTTTGACGACTTTAGAGACCATTGACTCTGGCAAGCTTTTCGGTACAAAGCGGGTCCAACGGCGGATATCGTTTTTGCCTAAAATTACTGTTTTGCCCCTGTATCCAGAATTGGACTTAAGGACAGGTAATCCTAGCTAATTTGACTATTCTGAAAACATTGGTACTGTTTATTTCAGCATTTGGAGACTTCTTTATGTGTTGACTGATTGTGGCTCATTGAGTGGTATGGTATTTTGGTTTCTCCAGCTAAGGACCTCAGGCAAGTGCACTTTCTGATTGCTTTTCGATTCATAGTAGTCTTTTCATTTCATGTCTATATATATATCTTGCTGCTTGTTGACACGCTCATCACACGGAGTAGTCGGGAGGGAAAATATCTTAGTAAACATGTGGACTACCCAGAACTTTCCCATGAGTCTATTCTTGAACAATAGCATCTGCACACGACACGTGTAGATGCCGGATTTACCTCCTAGCCGTTCACATGTCAAAACGGATATTTCACACCACCTAGATAGAAGTCTTTTATTAGTTTTTCCTTGTTTACTTTTCTATCGTGCTATGTCATCAGTTTCTTACTAGCTTTCATGTTCCATATGCTATTTTCATGTCTTGTTAATTCTATTGTGTTTTGCATTTTCGTTGGTTTGTGTACTTATTCCATTCCTGACTGGAAACCAACATTTTTCAGGTTTAGCTGCGATCACTCTTAACACTGGGGAAGGCTTGGATATGCTGAGGTCGACCTAGAAATAGAAAAGCAATTGTATCAATTTCATTAATTGTAAATTCTTGTATTTTCTTTAATTGTAAATGTTGTAATTTAGAAATATGAATGAGCAGTAAAATTTTTATTTTTGAGCATCTATTTCTTGCGGGTTTGACAGCGTTCTACCGCCGACTCTGCGGCGTAGGCTGGCTTGGACACGTCTCGTCTCCGAAAAGTGGGTGCGGGTCGTGACAATTTTTTGTGGTGGCCCATGCAGGTCAGTTTTCACAAAAGATTGCGAACTCATGATGGTACGTTAGTCGTACTATTACGAGCCTGCGCCGAGGAAATGCTCATTCACAATTAGGATTAAAATGATTTAAGAGAATGACTAGGACTAGGAGTCCCTTGTTTAAATTGACCGGTTGGGTAGCTAAGGTTGTTAAATAGGCCATAAAATTTAGAATTATTAAACTTAGATTGCTTGCTAGGACCCTGTAGGTACACTCTTACTTTAATATGACCATGTGATCCAATGAGGATCCACTATTCGCTTAGTATGTTAGGCTTGCCTAGAATTATGGCGTTAATTTTGATACACTGTTTAATTTTCTGTTGCTTTATTAGATATAAACCTTACGTCATAAATTAGAATTGCCTACTTAAATTCATTTTTGCTGTAATGAATTGATTTATAATTACTGATTCTTTTATTCGTATGAAATCTCGAGGTAGATTGATTCGAGACTTCCCTCAACCAGTGAAATACATAGGAAATAGATACTAGAATGTTTGTATTTCTTTCGTATTTAGTTATATTCTCCATGTTAAATCTTTTAACTTAAGTGTTGTGACTGATAGGACAAATACCTACGCTTCATTCTTAGTCAACTTGTTTGGATCTCTAGAAGCTCATGAATTTTTACGGATATAGTTAAAGGGGTATTAGTTAACTAATAATAGTTAGACAGCAGCGCACTGTCATTAATTAGCTGAGAGTGGAGATGTGGGTTCACTGCAGCCAGCAGCGCACTGGCGAGGCACAACGCATAGAATTGAAATCGTTTCGAAGAATCATAGTCTATGGAACATTGCAGAAACTATGTTCTCGTTGACTTCTTTAGATCTTAGATACCCTTGTGACACTATAAGGTAGAATACCTGATAGCTTATCCCCTCTGAATCACGGAACCAAGAGTTGGCCACAGCCAGATTATATGGACGGGGCATAATTCTCGGTAAAATGATTTCAGACGTGATCACAAGATTAGGATACTATAGAGAATATAAAAATGCCCTGTGTGTACCGTAAGATCCAAAGCCAAAATAGTGAAAGTTCTGTAAGTTTGATAACCTGCCTCCCAACCTAGTATCTTGTGGCCCTTGTGATCTATTAACAAGGAATTAACTGACACTAACAGGTTTACTTAGAAATAGAACTCAGAAGTCCATAACCCATTAGTCGACCAAGGCCTTAGAGATAGAAAGATTATAGAAAGACTGTATAAGCCAGAACACCAGGTAAGGTTTTGATTATCTCAAAACTCGAACTACTATCTCCTCCTTCCAAAAATCTCGCGTACTTGTATTTCGACTAACTTGACCAATGCTGCTATTACGGCCTAGTTTTTCAAGCTTACTCTTTTATCGAGCTTGATTCAAGACATGTGTTTATTGGGGACGCCGACTAACATATTGTCTAATCAGAATCATTGTATTACGGTCTGATCAACCATGATGCAATTGGTTCGCTCTTCATCTAATTACCCTACGTGGATTGAGATGTAACTATCTCTAGGATCTCATCCACGACTGCCTTGACAATTCCTCTTGAATTATACATTCGCCTTTGAATCGCGTAATTGTGTTCATTGACATCTCCCTTGAACCCTTCATTGATTTTGTCTTTCATTGATTGGAAAGACGAAAGCTCGTGATTGATAGATAGATACATAGTATCCCCATGACTATGATAATTGTATATGCAAGTATAGCTACCATCGGCCAGTCCTGGGACAGAAACCTTGCCACCATATCCTAGCTTCTAAGGTGGGTAGACTGCAAGTCTTCTAAAAATTTTTTAGGATATACCAGGATTACCGAGTGATTAGAACAACTTCCATGAGGATGAAAATTAGTGCCCCCATAGACTCCCACTTTTCATTTAGATTATTTTGTGCCCCGACCGTGTCATTAATATTCGGAGCACGAGACCAGCTGATACCCTCCAACAAATTTCATATACAAGATCTAGACGAGCCCACCTTCATCTAGGTGTATCATGTCCCACTCAAACCCGTCCCATTGTACTTTTTTTATAGTACGACTTTTAGGTCAAAAGGACTAGCTATAACCCTTGCCGCAACACCGGTATACTTTCTGATTTCCACTAGATCCTCAACCTTGACTCAATTCACTCGACCCAACGTATGGTTGTGATCTACTCGAAGCCCATTACGCATATACCACTAGTGTGCCACCTAATTGAGGCCTCATGTGCTACTTAAAATACAAAAGCCACTAAAGGCACATTTTTGGGCTTTAGAGACCTAGCTGACCAACCTGACGGGCAACTAGCTCAACCCCTCGGGTAGAAACCTACTCTAGAATATCCTAATCTAGTAGGAATAGTTTTACTTTGGGATCTTGTCCGGTCAATGTGGCTTGAAATCCAAGATTCATCCAACTAACGAGTGATCTCCAATTAAGGAACCCATTAAGACCCAGTAACACTCATCCATGCATACCACCATATTTGGACTATAGAGCTGAACTATTTGAAGTCATTCTCGATTATTCTCCCTTGCCTTCCTGTACTCTTGATTCTCGCCCCCTCCTATTTTTGGGGTGACGAATAATCGTGATGTCTAGAATTCATCAAAAATTCTTAAGTTATTGTAATATTGCTTGGTTGTTGAATAATTTGTTGTTGTAGATATGAGAGATTAAAGATACCATATGTCCTGGATATTTTTGGTCACTAGTTAGAAGATTATATGACTTTAGTGACCTGTGTTTCAAGGGAGTAGTGTGACCAAAGGTGGGTAGAAGTCATCGAGATTTCGTAAATACCAAATAATTAGAGAAGGCCATAAATATTTTTGAGAAATTAAATTTGAGGAGATTGAGGTAATAGTTAGGAATTGAAATTTCGAGGACAAAATTATTTTTAAGGTGGGTAGATTTGTAGCTCCCCTTCCCAAAAATTGTAAAAATATTTTTATTATTTTTATTATTATTTTTATTTGATTTAAATGGTGATTTTAAATTTGCTTTATAAATAATTATTTAATTAATTATTACGGTAGGTGATTTTAATCATGGTTGAGAATTAGAGTACAAGACGGCTAGGAATCATGGCACGTATAGTGCAGTGGCGTGCTTTGACTAGTTTTTAGCCATAGTAGGGGAATGCCGAGCCATAGGTGTGTTCTAACTAAGAAAACCAGGCCAAGTTGCGAGTTAATCCTTATTTATTAATATTTTGACTTTTAGGAAATTCGGTTATACCATACTAGTCTGGACTCGACCGGAACCAAACCCAAGCCCATGTGCTCATGTAGTGCGACCACAGACGTTCGTGTTGATATACATTTTGTATGCATGTACGTATTTCGTAAATTGTTTAATGGTCTAATAATTAATATTTGAGTTATTTCATGTGTAATATAAGTTATTTGATATCGATTGGATACAATTATTTTTGGGAATAGGGTATCATTGCTAAATATATTTTAGGTCCTTCTGTTTTAATAGGCCAAAAGTACAAGGGTGTATAGAAGTGTAAACATATGATATATATGTTAGGCTTGATATATATATATAATATATATATATATATATATATATATATATATATATATATATATATATAACTAAAGTTTAATTTATAATTTTAGTAAATAGGGTTAAGGAAATATGTAAGTTACAACCATTTGTACCTTTAAAATATTTTATGAACATTCATTGTCCTTATCAAATAAGTGCACGTATATTCTATGTTAACAGGTATATAAACAAATATATGTATGAAAGTATACATTGAGTTGTATGTATGTAGCAAACATATGTATATAACAAAACAAATTAAGTTTCACCCATGTGCACAGTGACCCTTCTCCCTCGACCCAAACCGAGCCCAGCCATGCTCAGGGCTTGGTTTCCAAATTATTTGGGATCAAATTTAAGACCTTGACAAATCCAGGTGAATCTCCCTCATTATCTAAATCTCCTAAAGATCAGCTATAATTTGATTTAAGTGAGATAAAGATTGGGATGGTAAACCAACTGAACCGAATATTCATGTTCGGAAAGAACAGGATACAAAAACTCATACCCGTACCATGAATCCCTGCTTCTGCGACGTTCCTCGAGACTCATCTAAACCTAGCGACCTCCTCGCCACCACCTGAACGTCGTCGGCTGCAGAAGTAGCAGCACGTGAGCGCAGCGGCAGAGAGAAAAGCCCCGCGCGCCCCTACCGTGATCCATCCATTGCGCGTCCCCAGCAACCTTGCAACCACATCACGCCACCGCCAGAGCATCGTCGGCCGGCCACAGCGACGACAGCGCACGAGCAGAGCAAAAACAGAGCTTGCTATATTAATACTCGAACAGCAGGTACTCCTTTTCTCTCCTATTTTTCTCGATGAATACTTGACCGAATATCGATCTATCAACTCCTAGATATAGCCAACCTATACGAATTCACGTCCTCGTAATTAGATTCATGAATAACCTATAAAAATTCAGCGTTAGATCGACCCAAAGTCGGCCAAAAACTTTCTGTTTATGAACAGAACAGAACATACCATGTACCTCTTTTGGAAAATTGTTTCTGGTCGACCTATTACCTGTTTAAACCTTCTACCTTAACAAACTCCTAGGCCACCTGTAGGACTCCATAAACCCTTTTGTAGTTTCAGAATTCATCGCTTACATGCGGAGAAAACCGATTTCCAAAACCGGCAAAAACCCGTTTTAAAAACTATAGAATTTTATAAAATTGTTCCACACGACGTGCGTCCCGCCAAACCGGGCGACGTGGTCGCGTACCATAAGAATCGGAAGCTGCATAACAGCTTCTTGGTCGTGTGGGCTTTGGCAGAATTCAAATTGGTCGCGTGTGCGCAACGAATTTGATGCGTATCCGTCGAAATTCACCGTATCGTGCACTTTGCAAATTCTCCAATTACTTTGTGCACTCTCGTCAGATCGAGACGAAACTTGCGCCAGCAGGACCGTATCATTTTTCTAGTCTTTTATGCCAAGTTTGGTCCGATTCTGAGATAATTGATAAAATTGCCGTTTCGCGGGCCCCACGGTCCGACTCGACGGGTGATTTTGTGCACGGCCCGCCGAAATTCAACTTTGAACATACGGTTGGGTTCGTATCGTAAAACTGGATCCGTAGGCATATAGTTTGACGACTTTAGAGACCATTGACTCTGGCATGCTTTTCGGTACAAAGCGGGTCCAACGGCGGACATCATTTTTGCCCAAAATTACCGTTTTGCCCCTGTGTCGAGAATTGGACTTAAGGACAGGCAATCCTAGCTAATTTGACTATTCTGAAAATATTGGTACTGTTTATTTTAGCGTTTGGAGACTTCTTCATGTGTTGACTGATTGTGGCTCATTGAGTGGTATGGTATTTTGGTTTCTCCAGCTAAAGTCCTCAGGCAAGTGCACTTTCTGATTGCTTTTCGATTCATAGTAGTCTTTTCATTTCATGTCTATATATATATCTTGCTGCTTGTTGACATACTCGTCACATGGAGTAGTCGGAAGGGGAAATATCTTAGTAAACATGTGGACTACCCAGAACTTTCCCATGAGTCTATTCTTGAACAATAGCATCTGCACACGACACGTGTAGATGCCGGATTTACACCCTAGCCGTTCACATGTCGAAACAAATATTTCACACCACCTAGATAGAAGTCTTTTATTAGTTTTTCCTTGTTTACTTCTCTATCGTGCTATGTCATCAGTTTCTTACTAGCTTTCATATTCCATATGCTATTTTCATGTCTTGTTAATTCTATTGTGTTTTGCATTATCGTCGGTTTGTGTACTTATTCCATTCCTGACTGGAAACCAATATTTTTCAGGTTTAGCCGCGATCACTCTTAACACTAGGGAAGGCTTGGGTATGCTGAGGTCGACCTAAAAATAGAAAAGCAATTGTATCAATTTCATTAACTATAAATTCTTGTTTTTTCTTTAATTGTAAATGTTGTAATTTAGAAATATAAATGAGTAGCAAATGTTTATTTTTGAGCATCTATTTCTTGCAGGTTTGACAGCGTTCTACCGTCGACTCTGCGGCGTAGGCTGGCTTGGACACGTCTCGTATCCGAAAAGCGGGTGCGGGTCGTGACAATTGGCGTTCAAGTTATCACATGTACAGAACCATGCCCTTCGCAGAGAAGAACCAGTCTTCTTTGATCTTCAGTATCTTCGCCTCGGTGGAGATCAGTCGATCACCGAACAAAAAGGCAGGTTTCAAGAAGGTCACATCCTCGGACTCAGCAGATTCCAGTTTGCCGCTCTCCATCATACTCTGGAGGAAAACAGGCGACTGATTCCGGATTTACAGCATTCTCTCGGAAGGCTGATTCAGTAGGATAGCAGCCTTCGCGGGGTTAATAACCTCCTCTTCGAAATCAACTCCCATTTAACAAAGAGAAGCATCCAGAAGGACTTCATTCAGCAAAGGGATAATCATCGACACTGACACAGCAAAAACAAAAGTCAGACAAGAAGCTTTAAGAAGACAAAATGTGTCAAACAGTCTGGCGCATCATCAGGGTCTAAACCCATGCGCGTCAGCAGTGAAGCTTCGGCGCATCATCAGGGTCTAAATCCATGCGCATCAGCAGTGAAGCTTCGGCACATCATCAGGGTGTAAACTCATACGCGTTAGCAGTAAAACCTTGGCGCATAATCAGGGCCTAAATCCATGCGCGTCGGCAGAATAGCCTTGACGCATCATCAGGACAGAAGTCCATGCACGTCGGCGACAAAGAGTTAGCGCACAACAACATGATACAACTCAGCCATGTGCTCCAAACTCGTCTAAAAAAGTTGAAAGATGACACCCACCGGTCACCGCAGGCCGAACGTCGGCCGGAGTCACAATGGTGACAGGAGCGTCCTCCTCGACGAACTCCGCAGGTTCCTTTCCTTCGCCAGCACCGCCGCGAGGAGTCTTGGGAGCCATTTCGTGAAAGAAGAAAGTTAGGGTTTTTCAAAAGAAGAACTCTAAAAGAGAAAGCAAAGAGATAAAGAACTCTCTCTCTCCATCAGACGCCTATTTATAGACTTAGTCGCACGCGTGAACCGATGAAGTGTGACCTCAGCCGCCGCCTCGGGTTCTGTGAGGAGATAACTACAAATAAATCCAAAAAGATCATCATTAATCTTCTTGGTTATCGGGAGGAGCATGTGCCCCATCACTGATGCACGGAGTATCCATGCGCCCGAACAGTCATGCGTCCCGACCCCCATGCTTCTTATTCAAAGTATTCCAAAACTTGACAAAAGTTTTGAAAACTTTGAAGGGGGTCTTGTAGAAGCATGGAATTTCAGGACCAGAAATCCTATGCGCCAAATATTACATACGCCAGGGAGCTCAGAGGAAGTACTTGGCACAGCAAATAGCAAAAGCATAGACATTAAAAGAAGATTTTTATTTCATATAAAAGTCTATTACATGTCTAAAAAGAGCTGTACAAAGGAGAATTTCTACAAAGAAAAGACCCTAAGTCTACAGCTAGACGCAGCAACCACCATGCGCTCTCAAACAGGCGCATCTCGCCATACGCTCTCAGCCAGGCGCATCCCTTCAGCAGCTCAGTTATGTGCATCCTTAGTTATGTATGTCCCTTCAGCGGCTCAGTTATGTGCATCCCTTCAGCAGCTCAGTTATGTGCCGACCTTTCAGTCAGGCGCATCATGAAGTCTCAGCATATGCGCCATCAAATGCTTCGACTAATGAAGCATTTATTGAGCCGAACGAGGGTGGACAATCAACCCTCTAGCTGGAGGAAGAGCTCTCCAAACCAAGGAAGAGGAGAGCACCGCAATCGACCCACGGCTAAAGGAGGAGCTTTCAACCCAACCAGAATGGGTAACACACACTCTAGCGGGAGGAGGAGCTCTCCCAAAGCCCAAGGAAGATCATCGGAGCACCAAAATTCCGATCTGCGGCTCTTCCAACATAACGGAGATGAGGCTCGAGCATCCCGATCTTTGGATGCAACAGGCACCTTCCGTCTGCCTCAGAAGCCCTCGACTCTAACTTTTGGATGTAACAGTCGCCTTCAAGTGCATCAATGAAGACAATGCGTCGCATCTTCACCCTCGGGAGCATCTCATCAACAGAATGTCCTCGAGCAAACAAGTTTATTTCAGGAGGACGTGAGAGAACGAGAAGCAAACTCTCTCCATGCCACTATTTATAGGTCGGGCAAATCAAATCCATGTGCCAAGTGGCTGGCTCTCTGAATCCTGTGCAATAAATTTGCATTAAATAGGTAATGAACCTGACGCTTCGAATTCGGCCAAGAAACGGCTATTTAAAGCACTCGAAGAACATAACAGTCGGACCATTAAAATGTGTCATACAAAGCGGATGCGTCGGTCAGACCGTGCATCATACAGATGCGCCCATCAGCTCCAAGCGCCTCATAAGGATGCGCCCCCATACGTCCTCATGCGCCTAGTGGAACACAGATTGATGCGCCCACTCAACAGCCTATCACCCGTCAAAGAACATTAAATACTGAAGTCTGACAGAGTTGGCAGCACGTCCCCCGAGGACTGAACAGTTGACAGCTTTTTCAGAAGACGAAGCGTCGCCAACGTCAGCATCATCATTACTTTTCTCCGGCGGTTATAAGCCATGTGGCCATCCAACCATTCGCATGCGCCTCCACAACCATGCGCCCAAATCTCTGCATGCGCCTCAAAAGCCGTGTACCTCAGACTTTTTTCTGATCCCTAAAGACAGAAGTCAAGTCACTACTGAAGCCTCGCATGTGCCTCAAAAGCCGTGCGCCCAGACTGGTTTGTGACTCCTAAAGGTTACAAGTCAAGGTCTCTTCATGCGCCCAATCCCAGGCGCATCCTATCAGATCACTCTCCACCTAATCCGAGATCTTTGAGCCATGGACCTATGACACGTGTCCTTTGACTCGATTCAACCTATGAAGGGGCGTTAATCACCCAAGATCTCAGCAACTAAAAGATCCTCTCCATTGCTACGTGTCAGCTCGGTCGCAGCCCACAAAAGCAACAGGAAGGGTTCAACTCCTCAATCAGAGCGCATCGCCCATGCGCCTCCATCAGCAATCACCACGTGGCATCCCCACAAACAGGTGCATCCTACATATGCGTGCATGAGCAGCCAGCCTGTAAGATATAAATAGAGGGATTATTTCCTTCTTCCAGACGGACCTACATATACAGAGACAGACCTACGAACACACACACAGAGAGGCAGATATAGACACTCAACGTCTTCTTCCTCTCCGCAAGCTCCAGCACCCTGGGCAACTCAGACCTTCAGAGAACCGAGAACCGCCGTCAGATCGTCAATAGAGTCAACGCATTACCACTCGCTCCATCGGCACAAGGGACCCAGATAAATAAAAGTGTACTCCTAGGACTACGTCTAAGTCCTACATTATAACACTGTTCTGTTTGTAATTAAAATTTGCAATCAAAAGATTTAATGGCAAACAGTGGCAACATGGACTTCTCGTCCTCAAAGAGCAATTTGTGATATTTTTCAACCATAAACATCTTGCTCCTGTTCCTGTCTTCTTCATACAGTTTTTTCACAGACTCCCATATGTCTCTGGCAAATTCCTTCTTCGAGTAGGATTCTGCCAGGGAATCCTCCATAGCATTCAGAATAAGAAGCCTGCAGATGCTATTTTTTCTTCTCCATTTGGCCTGGAGTTTGGTAGCCGTATTGATTGAGGCAGTAGATCCAGTGTCTGGAACAGAAGGTTCTTCCTCCAATAGTACATGATCAACGTCTTTGAGTTGAAGAGTTAGATAAACCTTCCTCTTCCAGACTTGTTAATGCTCTCCATCGAACTTTTCCAACTTGCAGTAGTCCGAATGGACGAGCGAAGCATTAATGTTTTCTATCTACAAGGATCTTGCTTTGAGATTGTTAGTCCCGGGGCTTGATCAAAGATGGAAAAACTAATGCAATCGAGAGCTGAGAGTCACACAAAAAACTTTACAGTGATCAAACTCAAGATCTACGATAATAAAAAAAGCCAAATAGCTAGATTATAATATGAATGAGGAAAATAGAGAAGAGAAGATCTCTCGTTCTTTCTTACAAACGTGTTGCAATTGGGACAGAACGAGTTACAATAATCTAGAGAAAGATGAGATGAAGAAAAGTTGCTGGGGTGTCAAAACACCGTTGCTCAAAGCAAGATTCGCCCTACACGAATTTCTTCCAGGAACCAGCAAGTTGAAGAACTTATGGAACGCTCGAAGTCACCTCTGTTCTGACTCCTCGGATGGACTTACAATGGCGGCAGCAGCTCCCTCTCTCTCTCTCTCTCTCTTTTTCTGACTTGTAAAATTCGTAGTACCTTCCAAAGGAGGCCAGAAGAGCATATATATAGAGAGATGGTGGAAACCCTAGCCGCCTCTTCAGTTATGGAAAGATTGAATCAAATCCCACAAAGATAGCAACGAAATTAATTCAAATCCCATAAAGATTGCAACGAAATTAATCCAAATCCCACAAAAAGTGGATCTAAATTAACCGTATTGAATCAGTCTTTCCATAACTGACTTGTAGCCTACACAGTCAGCAGAGCCCTCCATATGGCAGCAGCAGCAGCAGCCTGGCTGCATGAGCCGCATAGCCTCATGGCCGCATGAGCCGCATGGACCGCATGAGCCGCATGAGCCGCATGGACCGCATGAGTCGTATGAGACCGCATGTGGCCGCATATGAGCCGCATGCCGCATAAGACCGCATGGCCGCATATGAGTCGCATGACTGCTGACGTGCTAAGTGCAAAGTGCGCCAACAAAATGTACATGTATATTTTTGGAAGCTTCTAAACGATATATATATATATATATATATATATATATATATATATATATATATATATATATATATATATAAATGTACCTAAGGTCGACCTTAGGTAAGTTACCTAAGGTCGACCTCATTTTCCTCACTTTACAACATTTTTTTCTTGAATTTTTTTATGGGATTCATCTACACCTTATTGATTGGCAACATACCAAATTTCAAGAAAAAATAATACTGTTTAGCCCCCTATCTATCCCTTGCAAAATCGACGGTCTAAAACTTTGCAGCTACACCGTCGATTTTGCACCTTATTGATAGGGGGCTAAACAATATTATTTTTTCTTGAAATTTGGTATGTTGCCAATCAATAAGGTGTAGATGAATCCCATAAAAAAAAATTCAAGAAAAAAATGTTGTAAAGTGAGGAAAATGAGGTCGACCTTAGGTAACTTACCTAAGGTCGACCTTAGGTACATTTTCCTCATATATATATATATATATATATATATATATATATATATATATATATTTTCCTCATATATATATATATATATATATATATATATATATATATATATATATATATATATACTAAAAAATATATATATATATATATACTAAATTGTTTGGGCATATATAATAAAATTGTTTGGGCTTAAGTATATATAAGGTATTTCTTGGGGTTTTAAAAATGACTCATATATATAAATATTTTCTAAATAGTTTCTAAATATATATTTTTCTAAATAAGAATCTTCTTTTCCTAAATCAATTTTCTTTTATATTAGATTGTTTCGATCATAACTAATCGTACATATTCCTACTTTCTTACAAATTCAAACTTCTACATGTCAACCCTAGCTAATTGGGCGGTTTTGGACTCAATGGAACAGTTTGTGCCATAAATTGGAATCATCTATAAAAGTATGTCATTTGTATATATTCTGGGCCTCTACGATCAATTCACACGTGTCTACTTCAACAAACCACGCAAGGCAAGTATACCTTGTATTTCTTTATAGTTTATTTACATGCTTATATTTCTTTCCCTTTGATACATGCATGTCATTATCTAGTTTCTTTGGTTGATTGTTCATATGAGTTTTCTTTCATATTATGTATATTAGTTTAGTTGTGTAGTTCACATATCGTCCTGGTTCATGGTTAGCATTATATTTATATTAGATCTGTTCTCACCTGTATCTATATTGAGTCATACCGTATCGTAGGATAAGTGCGTTATAACTGAACTGCTACTTTTGTTTTTGACTTTTCTCAACCTACGAGTCCATACTAGGGGCGAGGGTTGATTGCTTGAGCTAACCTGCGAGTCCACACTAGGGTCGAGGGTTAGTTATTTGTTCAAAACTGTGAGCCTACACTAGGGCGAGGGTTTATTCCTTGAAGCTAACCTGTGAATCCACACTCGGGGCGAGGGTTAGTTATTTGTTTAAACCTGCGACTCCACACTAGGGGCGAGTGTTTGATTATCCGTTTCTTATCATGTGTTCATGTTTCCTTTCTAGCGGTTCATTTATGTGTAGTTGTTCTCATATTCATGTTCGTAGTTATTTGTCATTTTTTGTTTATTTCTTGCTTATTTCTTATGCATGATAAACTGTTAGATATGCATATTTTATGTAACTTGCTTGTCCCCTGAGGACCTGGTGATCTTTCCAGGTTATTGCTGGTTTTTCTTCTAGATATTTTATTGAGACTGCTAGAAAAGAAGGATAGATTGGTGGTTGATTGTATCTCAGGACTAAGGTATCACCAGTGGTATTTTTTCGTTCTTTCATCTTTAATATTTTATGATGACATTGCAGCTGTATAACCTAGTTTTGCAAGCTTTAATTTTTAACATGAGCTTGTTCAGGTGATTGTATTAAGGTCCGGCAAGCCTTATTATAAATTATCTATTCTTATATTTTGTACAAGTGGCATTAGTGTATTATTGTTTGATCAGCATTAATGCACTGGTTTTCACTTGAGATTATTATCTGTGGATTGGGATATAGTTAACCTGTCATTTTAGACCCAATATAGACAGCTTATACGTATTCGAGCTGGACTGGAGTCCACCTGATATGTAGCTTGCATGCTCACGTATCCTGGTCTTACGTATTTTGGGACTGGGGCGTGACAACGATACATGCTACATGCCCACTCCTATGATACACCTGTGGCTTGCTTATTACATTACCTTAGATATTACCTATACACTACACATAGGTATCAATATCCTTTCATTACCTTTACTCGTTTACCTATCCTATATCTCATGGGTATTACCCATTATCTATATATCTTACCATTGCCTATTACTCATTCTATCTACCAATATCTATTACCCACACATATCCTAACTCAACACACACACAAACATATAGGGTATTGCTAGCAATCTTGATTGCTAGCCTCCTCACAGCAAAATAATGCAGTCTACTGAACTGCTAGTAGCAGTCCACAAACTGTTGCTACCACTAGCACCCTTTCCCTGCTACACTATAAGTACAATGCCTACTGCAACTCTGCTTGAGCAAGCAATATGCTGCTATGTGCAGCAAAGCAACTAGATGTTGCTGTCATAAACAAGCAGCAATACTAGTGCGGTACATATTGCATTCAAATGCAGTGACCCTAAATCTTTCTACTGCATACTATTGCAGCAGCTGCTGCTCTGCATCTGCTTGCTCCCCCATGCAACAAGCAAGCTGCTGCAGTGGTCTACCCCTGTACAGGTGCTGCTGCATGCTTGGCAAGGCCTGCTGCGGCTGCTGTAGGCATACAATTCCTTTCCCCCATGTTGCCTGCCACTGGTGGCTAACTGAACCCCTTCTCTTAATTCCCTGATGTTGCCTACTAGCAGCAGGTCCAAATTGCTATGAACTAAACCTCATATCTGTACTCTGCCATATCCTTCGCTTAATAAGCTGATCCCTCAGTCACACTACTACCTATACATCTATGTTTACCCCTACTGCAACACAGACACACACAACACCCGATCCCCTTACTTCCCATACATATACACTCCCCACATTACTCACAGGCCACTCTAACCACTAATGCCTCCAACAACACCTACTTATTTACACATTCTAGATATCACTCTATATGTATGTATGGATGCACACATACACATGTAGGTATATGTATTTTTTTCCACACATATGTATATACACATGAGTTCAGTCAACACAATTTTCCTTTCTAACCTATGCCCATCTACACACACAAGCATACACAACCTATTTAAATATATACACACGCACACAACCACGTATGTGTATAAAATGACCAATGTATATACATATTCCCATATACTATTACACACACATAACACAAAGACACATGAATACCTAAATCTAACCGCGCGTATCATGATATACCTCGACACAATACTATGTATCCTATTTAGGGCACATACACCCAACCTCGACTCAAAAAGGACATGAAAATCTCTTTGGGGACACGTATCGAACACTTGTAGCACAAGCTTGTGATACACCCAAAATACCTATACCGAACCTTGTCCGAACCTATCCAATTCACATGAACATGCCTAAAACATAAATTAGAGCCTATCTAGAGCAATCTATATCTAGTGCTAAGTGTCATGAAGAATTGGACATGTGTGCTACAAGTGTTGGAGAAAACCCTAAAATTGATTTTGTGTCCCACCATATCATGATACAGTCTACTCGTATCTAATTGCAGACACGTATCTAGCCACACAATAAAAATTAATTTAAATTGACCTATTAATCCATATGACAAATACTTGGTGCACCAATCTCGGATTTTTCCTAAAATGGCACGAAAAGTCACTATAACTTCTATATAAAGGGTCATTGGAGCCTAGTTCTTCCTCCTATAGGTACCCCTAGTCCATGGGTGGGTTCCTATTGGTCAAAATGCACAATTAGAGTCTAGAAATATGGAGAAATTAGATGTATAGCTATTGGGAGATGGATTCCCAATACAAAAGCCTGGTAGACACGATTTGAACACGGTTGGACACAAGCTCCTAGCCAAAGCTTCCCTCCTCTAGCAATGACAAGCTCCTTAGCCTCGTTGGAATAAAAATAAGAGGGTTGAGATTTAGGAATGGATGGATTAGTATTTGCTTCCAATTTGGGATGAACTAATTAGGAAAATGAAAGAAGGCTATTAATGAATATAGAGGTTTATATAGACTTCTATTAGGGTTAGGGTTAGGTTTAGGGTTAGGGTTAGGTTTTGGAATAATAATAAGACTTAAAAGCCCCTCTCCATGTCATGAATGTAATCTCTACAACTAATGTGAATATTTTAATCTAAAGAAAATGACTAATTGACTAGTCTAATCATGACTACTCTAATTAATTAAACTATTAGGTCAAGTCAAGTCTAGTTGGGTCCACTAACACTAGGTCTAATAGATAGGCTAGTTCATCAATCAATAATATATATAATTATAACAATTATTCATAAAATTTAAATAATATAAAATAACAAAAATACCCCTCTTCGGAAACTAGGTAGTTACAATCCTACCCCCTTTAGTAAAATTTCGTTCTCAAAATTAAAAGAGGAAAGTAGGCATAATAAAACATCTTATGGTTCAAAGATAGGGTAATCTCTTATACAGCCCGCCTCTTCCCTTCTAGATGGATACAACCTATCTATTCCAATCCCCTCTAACACAACCCTCGTCTAATAGAATCTTACCTGAAGCTATACAAGTATACAGTTTAATTGAAAAGGAAATCATTCATAGGTTATCAGACATACATGGTTATGAACTTAACCACGCAAGGTCTTGTAGTCTCTATATGAGTTTAACTCTAGCATAACAAATTCTGATGGTACTATTAGATACTAAGAATCGACCAGATTATTAGATAGAAAGGAAAAGAATGGGACTTGCTAACTCATCAACTGTAGCATCAGCTCCTGCAACTGTCATCACAAAAGCCCTGCCTTGTTGGGATATCTCTCTCTATTGGTGATGGGCATGATGATGTGCCATAGGTGGCCTAGCTGGACCCCTTTGAGCAGGTGCACCAACCTGAGCTGGACGAGGTGGAGTCATAAGACAGACGACCCGCAGAAAAGGCACACACCCAACCTCTTCCTGCAGACATCCCAGCCATGCCCTGGCTTCTTGTAGAAAGGGCAAATAATAGCCTGTTGGGTCGACCTCTGAGGCTGCCTCTGCACCTGCAGAACATGAGCACGAACTGATGCCTAGTGCTGCTGGTACTGATGCTAAAACGACCTTTGCTAGATGTGGGGACGCTTGGCCGGTCACGCACTGCTACTAGCACCACTCATAGCATCAGTGCCTCCCTTTGGTCTGAGGGCTAAGTCCTCCTCTGTAATCTGGGCGTCCATCAGACTGTCCTCGAAAGTAGCCGTATGGCGCCCAGAAGTGCACGACCTAACCTCCCTGTTCGAGCCTTTCTTGAACTTTTGGGCCCAATCTCCTGGGTCCCGAACCATGCTCTTCACGAAGTGGCTCAAGTGATAGAACTTTACGGCATACTCGTCGACTGACATGCTCTCCTGGACTAAGTCAAGGAACTGACTCTCTAGGGCTCCAGAGCCATGTCAGAAAAAACCTTTTCCTTGAAGAGCTTCTTGAAAGCCTCACAAGTAAGTCATGTCACGGTAAGCCTGGGTTCCATGCGATACCAAGTGAGTGCAATATCAAATAGCTTACTATCAGCTACGTCGACCTACAAACTCTCGGGCATCTGAGCCAAGTGCAGAATTCTCTCAATGTCCTCCAACCAGTCGTCCACATAGAGTGTCCCCTCGGTACCTTTGAACTCCCGAGGAAACATATTCTTAAATTCCACAATGGTACCCAGCCTCGACTATTGCTAAACTAGATCACCCTGAGGCTGAACAAGTGTCACCTTCTCAACTGCAGCTGATGTCAGCTGGTGGGCACTAGCAATGCTCTGGTGTATCACATCATCCTGCCTCTGCTATACCTCAGCCTGGTCTCTCTGAGCCTCCATCATCTGTTGAAATAATTCAAATATCTGTGCTACCTCGGTCGGTGTTGGAGGTGGCAGAGGAATAGCCTCTGGATACACGAAAATATTCTTATGTACAAGTGAAGGACCGTCCCCGAAATCAACTGAAACTCAAACACAAACGGGAGAAACTGTAGGTGCAACCCCTCAGCCAGAACATGGGGTCGAGAGGTAGCATACCTTGCGGAAGCTATTGCGGGTACAGAGCGCTGAGATTAGGTCTTCAGCGGCATCATGAAGACAGATCAAATAAAGGAAGTCAATATGGCAAACGATAAGTTATTATCAAGGAAGGACAACAATTGAGAAAGATAGCAATCAAATAAAATAAAATAGAAGATAGAAATTTCAATCTCTAAGTGTCTAGCATGTTCTATACTAAATGCAAAACAATTAAACATTTATGGATATGAGAGGTGATATGCCGAGAACCAATATGGAATAGAATTTGATAATCATAATTTTGTTATCCAGAATCTTTGTCTCACCAGTCAGCATAGCTGCGACAACTCCCGGTCCCATATTTATGGTATATATATCTAAAATTATGTTGTTTGGAATAACCATCCTGTCAGCTAGCATGGCTGCGAAAAATCCCAAATTTTATAACTAAGATACGTATATCCAAAAACATGTGATCAAGAATTTCGTCTCGTCGGCTAATATGGCTACGGTAAACTCTAAGACTCTATAACCAAGACGGACGGCTATAATCCTCACTGCCTCGTCTAGTATGTACTACCAGAATATACCCTTGATATAGTCTATAAACTCATCTTGATATAAATCAAAGTCAACGATCGAACACCAGGAGTCAATTTCAAACAACGAACAAGGAAGAGTGTCCCATTTGAATAAAACTCTACCATACGATCTAAAGAGCTCAAGACTTTTCCAACCGCATCAAACAACTACATATTTGTATAAACAACCAAAGTAAAAGCAACTTTTAGCTCTTTCAAATGATCGACCATGGAATTCCACAAGCAGACCAGATCCAATCTTATTTCGAATAGGGGAAAAAACGAACACCGACGATAAACAAATCAAGAGGAAGTTTGTATAAACTACTACCAGATTAAACTAAAATATCTATTGACTTTAAACTCATAAATCAACCAAGGGAGGCTCTGATACCACTTGTTAGTTTTTTATTGTTCCTGTCGATTCATGAGATGAAGAACAAAATTAAATTATAAAAGCGTACCTGAATCTATTGCTAGGCTTGATAGATCTTGAAGCGATCGTCCTTTTATCGGGTTCGATCTTCCAACTTGCTACGACCCTTAATGACAAAGAAGAATCCGAATCCTTTTTCCCTCTCTTTCTGTTGATGGGAATGCAGAAGAGAAAAAGAGAAAACCTCTCTTTTGGTGGCCGTATAAGTTGGGGACCATAACCCTAATGAATACACATATATATATGTGTGTGTTTTGATATTTCTAATTTGGTCCCTCATCAAATTAGAATTATCTCCGATATCTACACATTAATTCCATGACAATTATACCCTTAAGCCAATTTTCAAATAGACCACTTTAATTTGGTTTAATTATTTAGATAGCCTAAACACAATTAATTTTACATGTGTGGCCCCTTAATTATTGAATAATTCTAACATGTGCACATCTTGACCCTCTTTAAACCCTACATAAGGGGAGCCTTGTGGCACTTGGACTAGGCCTGTCAATGGTAACTAATATCCTGACCCAAATTTTAACTAACAATTCTAATTATATCTAAAAAATAAAACCAGAATATACTTCGGGTCAGGTTCGCATACAAAATATAGAAAACCCAAAATGGATTTGGAGCAGATTCATATTGTAAATAGATATAAAATTCTTACTTCTTAAACATACATATGCTTGTGTTGGTTCAATTGGTAGTGGGTTCCTTGGTTGTTCTGGAGATCAGATGTTCAATTCCAACTACTACATAATATTTAAACTGATATATTTTTTCTTTCTGAAAACGTTAACCTGATCCGATAACCCAAATAAGAACCGGGTTGGTTTCAGATACCACGTTTGTATACCAAAATAATTTTGGGTTGCTTTCGAATTTAGCATGAATCTGACCCGAACCCGACCCATTGAGTCATTAACAGCCCTAATTGGGATGCCCTTTTCTTGTTAGATTCCCTTGTTAGACATCTCTACTTTTACTCTTTACTCTATACTTTGTTATTTCCTATATGCTATTATGTTCTCATTTCTTTTAATAGGATTATAGTGATTCAGATTAAGATAAGATACAACTTGAATATCAATATATTGAAAATCTTATATCTATATACTCGATGCTTTAGCAAAAGTTTAAGTTGATGTCTATTCATCTAAAAAATTAACTGTCTTTCCTAATTATAGATTCAGGGAGAGTACGAGTTGCTATTAGACTTCGGCCTAAAAATGTTGAGGATCTTGCCTGTGATTCAGACTTTATTGACTGCGTGGAGTTGCAGTCAGAGGTTTTGACATTCTATCCTTAGATTTTTTTAATTTAGTGGCTTATTGATTTTTTTTTTTGTCAGGAACAAAATCTGATATATTATTATATAAAATTGTATGATTTCCTATAAATTTTTTTCATGAAGTTTTCTTGTATTAAATAGTTATGTAAATTAACAGTATTTGATATCAAACACTTGAATTGCTTACTTGCAGTTGAAGAGATTGAAGCTGAAAAAATAATTGGAGTTCTGATTTATATAGATTTGACGAGGTTCTTACGGAAAGTGCTTCTCAAAGACGAGTTTATGAAGCTGTTGCAAAACCTGTTGTAGAGGTTTGTTATGATATTTTGATAAATCAATTTTAATCAAAGGTGAGTTTATAATTCCTTTTTCATTTAATTCTCACAAAAGAGTTCTAATCCAAAAAAAAAATCGATATGCTGAGAAATGACATGAGCCGACTTTCGTGGATAAGCTAAAAGCCTGCAACATACATTTTAAAGTTATATGCTATATAATTATGTTACATATGTGTGCAACTTTTTGATTATTACAGCTAGTATCCTGAACAACAAAGTATTAGTTAATACATAAGTTTATGCTGATTTCATGCCCCTATCTTGAAGAGTAAGTTCCTCTTATGTCTATTTTATGGTTCCATGAAAGGTAACAAGCAAATGAGACATTGCAGCAAACTTGTGGTACTATTTTAATTTTATTAGATATGCTGTTGCTGGACATATTTTACTTTTACCTACTTAATTCCTAAAAAGCATATTAAACTGATTCTTACATTGCTGAAGTAATCAATGTCAGATTACCACCTCTGCATCTAGTTGTAGACAACATATTGGTTGCCTCTACTAGGAAGCAAATATTTTCTAAAGTAGTAGGTCAATCTAGCAAGTCTTAAG
Source organism: Iris pallida (assembly GCA_029216955.1). Classification (NCBI taxonomy): domain Eukaryota; kingdom Viridiplantae; phylum Streptophyta; class Magnoliopsida; order Asparagales; family Iridaceae; genus Iris; species Iris pallida. The sequence continues at coordinate 104,499 of JANAVB010030294.1, read as the reverse complement.
AGGAATGATTTTTCTTTCTTTTGCCCCACCCCAAACTCTTAGTAGAGTTATTAATAGGATAAAAGTTATATATTGGAAGGATTTAGGACATGCATAGTTTAATAGGCGAAAATCATACTTAGGCACGAGGGTCTATTGGGGCCTAGACCCAAAGCACAAAAGCAGGTACACGCCTGAACAAAAAAAGACACATAATAAGAATGTGAACCTTCAACCTCGAAATTACTTTGTCTTGTTATGCTCTAGGATGCACTTGTTCTAAAGAAAACAAGGGAGCTTAAATGGTGCTTGAATTCGGATACGTCTATATTGTTCAGTATGGCTAGCCTTCATATTCTTGTCAAGTGATTCAAATTGTGTATGCAGCAATAAAATCAATCTGTATTGATAATTCTGTAGTGAGTTCAATATCTATATAAGAACTGTATATTGATAATTTGTGTTCATGTTCTTTCAGGAACTTGCTGAAAAATGAAAGTGCGTGCATGCTGTGAATAGGGGAATGTTGAGGGATGTGCTCCGGTTTGGTTTGCAACTTTTTGTTTCATTTGTATGATTAACAAATGTAGTTAGATTATGTTTTATGGTTTCGACGTTTAAGTGGTATGGAAACTACAGATGTAGGATATGTGTACTGGTTGGATTATATTGTGGTTGGACAAGTGATGGATGTTGTGGTAGGATGTGTATTGGAATTTTTTGGTGTATTAACAATACAGTTTGTTAATATGAAAATTGAATTTTATAGTAATTTGATGCACTACAACAAAAAGGGCATACAATAGCAGTTTATCTACGGCGTTCAAGCCTCCCCGCTATAGTATGTCATCATCAATAGCGTGCATTTGTCTGTGCTATTAAAAGGTCATACAATAGCAGTTTATCTATAGCGGTTATGACTCCCTGCTATTATAATACCATCATCCATAGCGTTTATCGGATATGCTATTATAAGTTCATACAATAGCAGTTTATATATGGCGTTTATGGCTCCCCGCTATGATAAGTGTCATTACCATAGCGTTCATTATGCTGTGCTGTTAAAGGTATAGTTGTTTTCTGAATAAGAGATCCGGATCATTTGAAAAAAAATTTGAAGTCCTACTTTTGATATATTTTTGACATATAACAATGTATGAATTCATTATGCAGTGAGGAAAAATGTATATATTTGAAAGCAACATATATATATATATATATATATATATATATATATATGTATTATATATTAAAAATATATATATATATATATATTATATATTGAAGTACTTTTGATATATTAATTTTTGACATATTGAAAAAAAAATATATATATATATATTATATATTGAATGATATTTAATATTTTTAAGCTTCAATCTTTGTTGTAGTCGCATCATCATCTGTCAAAGGACCAAAAATGCAAGTTACTGGATTGGACAGGAAATGATAAGGAAGTTGTTGCAATTGGACGATGGATCACCGATGATCCGAATGTGCCGGTTCACGGTTATCCTCTCGGACAAGGTGCATCCCGTGTTTGGGTAGATATAGTGATAAAACCCAAAGCTCTGTTGTTTAGGCCGTGTTTTGGTAACGACACAGTAGAAGAAATCATTGGAAGTACCACGGCTTGGCCAACAGACCACATTATGCCGTTTGAAGACTAGGTACGTCTTTAGTTCATGCACTCCTATGTTTTACTCACTGTTTTCCCAATTAGTGCACTGGTAATAATAGATTATATAAGATTATGGTTTATTACACAGAAAACTGAGAGGGGTAAAAATATATCTGAGTCCAAATATATCTGTTGCCCTCAATGGTAATAATAGTTATTACCCCTCTCAGTTTTTCTTGATGTTCTGTTCTTTTCTTTTCCTTTTAAAGTCCAAATATATCTGAGTCCAAATATATATGCTGCCCTCAATGTTCTGTTCTAATGAGACTTCAGAGCTATAATGCTAATGTGACTCTTTAGTTATTGTTATTTTCATTCAACATTCATCTATATTTTCTCCAACTTATTTCTAATACGTATCTTCTGCTACAAACAAGTTTCTTCCTTCACTTGAAAGACGCGAGTTGTTCGAGAAACAAATGAACTTCTCATCACAGTCCAGCATTTTCAAGTCTTGATAATTTTAGTTAAGGTGCTTTTCGATGTTTTCATGATAAAATTCACAATATCATATCTAAGAACAACGTTCAGGTGTCTCCAATGACCAACTGTCGAAAATTCTGTGATTTTTTTTTTACCACCTTTGAATTTGTTCCAATATTTCTGTAACGTTCAGGGTGTCTCGAGATGGTTTTTTTCTTTACACTAATGATTTCCCCCTATTTTTGTGTAGGTTGGATGAAGGAAGAGGATGCTTAACTTTCTGAGGGGTTTTGGTTGTGGATAGGCTCGAAGGGAGCTAAATGTTACATAGTGAACATTTTGGGATATATGTAGCTGATACACTGTTAATGTTTAATATTTTGACATATGTTTGGTACTACTTTGTTGTTCTACATGGACAAGTTAAGGATTTTGAATGTTTGGTACTACTTTGTTGTTCTACATGGAGAAATTAAAGATTTTGAATGTTTAGTACTACTTCGTTGTTCTACATATGTTTGGTACTACTCCATTCTGTGATTGATTCGCATTTAAACATTTGAATACCTGCATTTAGTGAACTGTGGGCTGCATTCTGCAAATTATCGAATACAGAATTTTTACTGTGCAATAGCATTCTGACATGCTATAATAGCAGGAAAGAAATGCAGATATATGAAAGAATTTTGACTCTGCAATAGCATATATATAAAGAAACGCTATTATAACTCAACAGCGTTCAGGAACGCCATAATACCATTATAGCGTAAACAAGTGTTATTATCAAGCTATAGCGTAAATAAACGCTATAAAAACTGTATAGCGTTCAATAATGCTATAAATCGACTATAGCGTTCCGGAACGCTACAACTTATTAATAGCGTTCATGTATGCTATTACATCTCTATAGCGTTCATATATGCTATAAGGTATATACAGCGTTTACAAACGCTATACATAGTCTATAGCGGGCTTAAACGCTATAAACCATACATAGCGTTTTGGAACGCTATACTTTTATAGCGTTCGTGTACATGAGGTTATTATAGCGGGGGCATTTATAGCGGACGCAATATGCTATAATAGACATTATACAGCGTTCCACGCACGCTATTATAACCCATTTCTGTTGTAGTGATGTTATGTGTAACTTCTGGATTGATATTATGTGTGTTTCATTAATATTATATAATTCTTGATGGAATTTTGGCAAGCTTCTCTTGACTGTATTTTGGCAAGCTTCTCTTGACGGTTGTCAAACGTCAATTTTAATTCAAATCATGTTGCATAATAGCTTGTTAATAAATACTTTTCTTGACGGCTAATAGCTGTCATCTAGGCCGGAGTCAAGAAAAGTTTTTGCCTACGTTGACGGTTTCTAAAAACTGCTATCTTGACGGCTAAACAGTCAAGAAAATTACTTCATATGACGGCCAGAAACCGTCAAGATAGTGACCGTCAAGAAAAGGTAGACTTTTCTTGACTACGGCCTACTTGACGGATCCGCAACCGTCAAGATACCCATTTCTTGAAGGGGAATCACCGTCAAGAAAAGCCTTTTTTCTTGTAATGAACTAGCTCTCTAACTCTATAAAACATAGAGATGTGTCCATGTGAATCACATAATGTACAAGAAATTTGAGAGCTAGTGCTTGGTGTCATGTTCTAGACATGATGCTTGTGTGTCTTCCATGGATACTTGTAGACAAAGGCATGAATATGTGAAATATTATGTTTACATGCTTTCCTTGATCGTGTTGTGTTATGTGTATGTTGTGTCACATGATAGATCTTTGCTGAGTAGTAGTTATGACTTATTTTTCCAACTTTATCTCTAACTTTTAGAGAAAGCACGTGTCTCATCATATTTGATAGATATAGCATAAATCTTCTATGCAACAATACTATATTTCTTCTTCTCTAATTCATACAGCTCATTTAGCTTTGCATAGTCATGATCTCTTTTCTAAATCATCTTGTGAGCATCATGCAAATTAAGCTTAAGAGCTGATATCTATTCATCCGTGTTACTAGTGGAAGGTGTTTCCTGTATGTCTTTCAATAGGGACGACAACCTTTCAATTTCAATCGTGTAACCTTTTATCTCTTTTCAAGATTGTTTATATTTGTCAACACTTTCTTGTGTTCATCTAACAAGTCACTAAATGCATCAGAAAGTTCATCAAACGTAAAGTCATCATATAGAGGATTGGTTGTTACCAGATCGAATGCCATTAAACAAACATTCTCTGAATTGTTGGGTCTTTCTTCTTTCTCTGATTTACTGGCCTCTCTCTAATGCCAGATACTAGTGTTTGCATACTTTCATGATGATGGCTTTTTGCTTGATCTTTCGTAGCGACTTGTCTCCTTGGCTATTGGACAATCTTTCTTGATGTGCCCTGTATTCTTACAACCATAGCATATAGTTTCTTCCTCATTGCTTTCTTGGTAATCTTACTTCATTCGGTTTGATTTCTCAAACCTCAAGAATTTTTTAAAGTTCTTTACAAGAAGTGCTTGTTCCTCACCATCTGAGTCTTCATCGTCTGTGATTTCGCTTGAGACTCTTTTATCATGTGCTTTGAAGGCGATAGATTTCTCCTTTGGAATGGCTTCTTCAAATTCTAATAGGTCTAGCTCATGAGTCATCAGCTTGCCCATGAGTGTCTAAAGTAATATCGTAGTGGGATTATTTCGTTCTATAATTGTAGTAGCCTTGGGATTCTAGTTATTTTTAGTCCCCTAGCACTTTACGAATCTTTTTATGATTTGAGTAATCCTTGCCAACAGAAGATAAAGGATTAATAATATCAAGGAAACGAGTAAACATTGAGTGATTGATTCATTTGGCTTTATCTTGAAAGCCCTATACTCCTCTGTTAATCTACTTATCTTGGATTTCTTCACTTATGAAGTAACTTCATGAGTTACCTCAAGAAGTTTCCAAATATCGTATGATGTGAGACATGTAGATACTCTATTGAACTTGGTCTTGTCAATGGCACAAAATAATGCATTGATCGCTCTTGTGTCAAGACTGACTTGTGTCTTTTCTTGATTCGTGTACCTATCATGGGCTTGTCTACAAGATTTCCATCAATCACTATTCTAGGCGGCTTTTTATAACCGTCTATGACTGTAGACCAGAGATGAAAGTCAAGTGATTTCAAGAAGAAACTCATTCATGTTTTATAGTATGTATAGTTTGTTCCATCAAATAGTGGCGGTCTATTTGTGGACCTGGTGTACATAAATTTTGTGGCTGCCATATGTAAACTCTCTAGAGTGTTATATATCAATTAAATCTGCTATGATACCAATTATAGGACCGTTGAGCACCTCTAGAGGCGGTGAATAGAGTGCGTGTGTGCAGCGGAATAAAAATTACCACTAAAAATTATAAGGCAGTACCAAATATAAAGTAGGCAGTATTTAATTAAATGTGTAATGTAAAGAGATTAGAAAGAGAGAACTCAAACACCAAGGTTTATACTGGTTTCCTTTTGAGAGGACAAGTCCAGTCTCAAGTACTCAGCTCGAAATTGAATCCACTATCTCGTGAAATACAAGCTTTGAATCGAAGCGCATGCAGCTCCTTTCAACATGTAATTTTTATCCGAAGAGCACTACTTCAACTTGCAAGCCTTTAATCCGAAGGACTTGTCGACTTCAGGAACAGGATAAAAACTGAGATATTTTTGCACCTTTTGTACAACTCAACCAAACTTCTAGATTGATCCGAAACTGGCATCTGCTTGGCTAGGAGTTGTAAAGCTTTGATTTGAAAGTGAAAAGCTCTTTGAGAACACTAGAATGAATAGAGAAGAGAACAAATGATTGAATGAATAAAATAAAGAATTATCTTCTATTTATAGTATTTTTGGATAGAACTGGGCAGAGGTCGATAGTCCAACGTTCAAAAATATGAACATTTGGAGCCTGTTCTTCAGGGTGACCTGATCCCTCAGGAACTAGGTCGGGGGGAACTGAGTTCGGTCCAATCTCGGGCAGAACTCAGTCCGAATTCAGTTGTCCTGTATCCAGAAAGGGTTCATGAAGAATGGGCTTTAGATTTTTGGTTTTGGGGCTATTTGTTTAGAGGACTGGACTTGTATATGTGGACTGATAAAAGAATAAAATGGGTAGGCTATTTTGTAAATGGACTTTGTAGCTTAGCCATGTGCTAATCTCGTTCAACCATACATTTTTCTAGACTCAACAAATTGAAAAAATATATAATAACATAGAAAAAAATGTCTTGATCAGTGACGTAATTATCATTGCAAAGGCTCTGGTTGAATGTAGTAGCATGGTAGTAGTCGTTCAACATCATTACCTTACCTGTACATTGTAAGCCCCCTATATTTTTAGATTTATTTATTATTTATTTTTATTATTTTATTTATTATATATTTTTTCACTATTATTTTTATTATTAAATACTCTTTTCCGTAGCTTTGATTTTTGTAGCATAAAAAATGTCAATTTCTTGAACGTCCTTCATATACTTTGATCTAGACAAGTTTATCTTTATTTTGATATATCATGTCCCACTCAAACATGTTCCTTTGTGTTCTATTTTTGTCGCACAACTCTCGGGTCAATTTAGGCCAATTTGCTATCTACCTAAAACTTGACCTACTTTTTTATTTAATTTCAGGACTCGAGATCGATCCAAACTATTCGACCCAATATATGATTTTGACCTATTTTGAGCCTATTATACACATACCAATGATGTCCCACTTAAATTAGTTCCCATGTGCAATATATTTTCAAATGGCACAAAAGACCTATTTATTGTATTTTCATAGTTGAATTATATTCAGTAAATTATTTGGACTCAACCCTAGCCCAAACCACTTAGTGGAGCCTATCTAGGGTTGATAAAATCAATTATAGATATATTTAATTAATTTTTGGACATTTAATAGCAGCTCACATGCATTAAACTCATGCATCCTTGACCCAATATTCAACCTCTCCAAATTTGGAAACCTATTGATACCCATTACCATATTAGTTGATTGGATGACCAAATCAATCCAAACCAAAGCCAAAGAACCCTAACGTAAAATCCCTTAAAACTTTATATTTTTCTCCCTACTTTCAGCCGCCACCTTCCTACCCTCTCCAAAAACCGTACGTCAAACCCTCATTGGCCGAGAGCTCCAAACCCATAGGCCGACCACATCCAAATCTTTCTCCACCGACTTTTCAACCTCCATTTGTCAAGACACCACCTCCACGATGGTACTAAGAGACCCCTCTTCAACCCTATCAAGCCCTAGAGGAGATCTGGCCACTTATTTGGTCGTTTGAAGGCCCAACTGGAAGGTTATTTCGAGTCATAATAAAACTTTTGAACCCAGATTTGTCATCTTTGCACATGAGTTTCATCTACTTTTAATAACCAGTTAGCCATTAAACTAATTCTAACTTGTACCCCTATGTGTCCTCTACCATCTTTAATTTCCACCTCACACGGTTCCACCCGGTTTGTCCGTGGCGTCCGTTGTACTAAAATTGGCCCATGCTGAACTAATTTCAGAGTGCAGAAGTTTCTGATGACTTGCAAATCCTTTCAACCTCAAACAATACCTATTGGTAATGACCCTAACATCCTCCTTTATCATCTAATAATGTCCTTCATTCAGATTTGTGAATATTTCATGTGGTTGTGCTATCGTTTTCATGATACTAGTTTTTCGGACACGAAAAAGACACTGAAACGTGGCTATTTGATCTCTAAACTTCGTATAACTTTCATATAATTTTTATCAAGTAATTTATGGTGAAAAGTCATATTTTTCTCTATTTAATTATGATTATTTATAGAATAGAAATTTTCCATATATTTTTTGTGTCGTTCGATTCCAATTGGTTCAACATATGGCATAATTGTGTACTAGTTGAGTATGTTAATTTGATGCTAGTTTTACTTCAAATTAATATATGTAATATATGTCAAAAATTATTTATTAAATTTTCCTAAAATATAATAATATATTTTTTCATATAAAAATTTTGTTTTATATGGTAATATAGTATCATGTATGGTAGATTTTGGTATATATAATATTGAGATCTAGTTGGCTAGTTTATGACTAGATTGAGACTATATACAGTATGTAATCTTTGTTGTGTATTTTGACTTCAAATCCTATTATTTCTAAAATTATTTAGATTTATTTTAGAATTTAAAATAATTATTTTTATATTATATAGTATTATTTTATTTTATCATGATACTATATGTCGAGGGTATATTATATGTAGTTGAATAGTACTTAGTATATGTGATCGAGTCTCTCTCTCTCTCTCTCTCTCTATATATATATATATATATATATATATATATATATATATATATATATAGTAATGTGTTGTCTTGGAAATAGTATTGATTTAGTTTCTTTATATTTTAGGACTTCATGTTTGTTCGACTGTAGTTGGAGCTGGACCGAATTATAACACTCCCCCTTGGGTATGGATAAGGACATCCATATTTGAATTTACCCAAATTACAACACTCCCCCTTAGATGTCCACTTTAATTATTGCCTCATTAAAAACTTTTTTAGGAAAAAATCCTTTGGAAAAAAATCCATTGAAAAGAAAATAGTACAATATAATTCTTCAGGAATATGATTCTTCAGGAATCGAAGTAGGTGCGACTTACACTGCCTCGTTAAATACTTTCGAAGGAAAAATCCATTGGAAAAAAAACCTTAATGAAGGAAAAGAGTACAATGTGCAAAGACATGCTTTAAGATATCTCCATTAGCATCTTCAGTATGCTTGCATCTACAGGATGCCCCCCCCCCTCAAAAATATTACATTCTTATTCTTACACCAATTCAAAATAAAAAATCAACCCCAACATAATTTAAATATTACGTCTCACCCCAACACTTTATTTGTCTTTACATTTATACTCATATCCTTATGAAGAGGTTGCCGGCATTATTTGTGATTCCTAAAATCTCGCAACTCTTCCTAACATGTTGAACTTTTGAAAACATAGTCATGCACATTCTATGTTTGCTTTGATTAAAATTGTAGCAGTGATTTGATTTATTCTCTCTAAAGTACCTGCAACATTATTTATAAAATATACCTTGTTTGTGGTATCCCCTTCATGAGTATCAGATAAATATCATTCATCTGCATATCTCATTAGATCAAAAAAATTCATCAAGAATAATTTATGTGCCTAATATTTTTCTAAAATATTGTGTTGAGTGAATGACAATAATGAATTTCATATTCTTTAAATATGGTACTTCAGGACCCAGAAATATGTTCTTTTGGTTGTAAAAGATCCTATTGACCAGACCATTATAGGTATATCATTCATATTAAATCTCTACAGGAGATTTAGAGTAGATCTCTTTTAGAGATTCATCTTTTCATGAGATTACATGAGATCTCTTTTGGAGATTTATCTTTATCTCTTCTGGAGATATCTGATCTTTTCGGAAGATTTTTGATCTCTTCGGGAGATTTTCTATCTCTTCGAAAGATTTATGTTCTCTTCAGTAGATTTTCAATCTCTTTGGAAGATGTTCGATCTTCAAAAGGTACTTTAATCTCTTCAGGAGATCTTCTTTTCAGGAGAAATATATCTTCTCTTCATGAGGTACTCTATAAATGACCATTTTGATGAATCCGTTCAGGGATTTTTCATAAACTCAATGAGCCTATCATATTCTTCTAGATGGTTTAATCCATATATGGATCATTTGTAGATCTTTCGGGGATAACATGGTTGTAGGAACGAAATAGTAAAGCGTAATACTCTAGGGGGGGTGAATAGAGTTGGCAGCGGAAAAATGCTAATTAAAAATGTTAGCAGCACAATCACAGAATATTAATCACAACTGAAATAATGTAAAGGCAAAGTTAAGAGAGCAAACAAAAAGACAGCGATGTATACTGGTATCTCACTGTTGAGGACTAATCCAGTCAGTAGAACTCTTGCTACCAGTTGAATCCACTATTGGAAAAATCGCAAGTTTTCTTACAAAGTCCTTGCAACTTCTACAACGCGAGCTTTGATACGAAGAACTCGTCCAACTTCAAATGTGAATAGGTATTCTTCAATCAAGCCTTCTGATTACAATCTCTCAGAAACTTCTAAACCGTACCGCACTGGCAAATTGACTAGAGGATTGTAACTGGCTTGGGATCTAAAATTGAAAGCTCTAGAAAACTCTTTGGAAGACTGCAAGCTTTAGATAGAGAGAAGATTGAAAGTGAATGAGTGAATTGAAATGATCGAAATTTTTCTCTATTTATAGGAGTTCCAAAGGCAGACTTCTGTCAGAATTCGGGCAGAATTCGGGCAGAACTCTTTGAGCAAATCTCGGTCAAATCCGCAACTGCAGGAGGACCAAGTTCCAAAGATTCAAAATCACAACGGCCACCAACCGAACTCTGGCCGAACTCGGTCCGAGTTCTGTCAGGGTTAAGTCAGGGTTTAGTTAGGGTTTTTGAAAAAGCTTTTGGTGATCTTTGAAAACCTTTTTGAAAACCTTTTTGCAAACCTTTTTGAGAGGTCGTTTTAAAAACATTTTGAACTCATTTGAGGGTAGCCTATTTGCCAGTACGACTCGGTGTACAATATATTCCTAGACTCAAATAAAATGAAAAATACATTGCTTAAGGAATTACAGACTCGAGTAGGCAAACAGATCTTCGATCTTAAATGGAGTGGATAGCCAATCTTGATCATGTCCAAGAATCCGAGATGTCCCGACTAGCTTCGTATATCCAGACAGAGTTTGATCAATTATTAAAATCAGGTTGACCATATGACCAATGGGCCAACAATCTCCCCCATTTTGATAATTGACAAACTATGAATGATATAACATTAAGCTAAGCTTGTTCAAAAGATATCAAAAGGTAGAAATTGTTCATATCCTGTATTATCTCAAAAGAAATGTTAGATCTTTAATTTTCTTCCCCTTTGTCACTTAGCAAAATAATTGCAAAAGAGAAGGCTCCCCCGCAATCAATGCATAAGTAACAAGTAGTGAGAAAACATAAAAAAAAGGCATAAAAAAATTTGAGAAACACATTACAGCATGTATTGTTTCTACAGATTAGCATAACAGGCATGTATTGTTTCAAAAAAAATCTTAGGCATGCTATTTCACAGGCAGTTTGTAATAAAGAAGCAATATAAAGAGATAGTGCTAATAATTAAAACAAAGTGCTGAAATAAACTGAAATGCCATAACTGAAACACCATAAACATGCCCATGAATGATAATAGTACTGAAGCAAACTACAAAGTGCTGATAATAACTAGAAAGTACTGATAAAAATAAAAGAAATGCTGATAAAAACTTGGAATGTTGGAGCATTTCCAAGTATACAATAAAATGTCACTAAAAAATCAAATCACATCTCCTCATCACTATCCTCGTCATCACCAACATCAGCTCGACCAGCATGTCCTGAAGGACCAGCACCAGAAGTACCAGCGCCAAAGGGATGAGTAGGGGCGCCAGCATAGAACTCACCAATGTAGTCACGAGGTGCACGATACCAATCATAGGCGTTACCTGGCTGGAAGTAGGCATGGACAGCCTCATCCTCACAGCGGTAACCCGAAAAAGCTGGATCTCGAGGGATGGAACCGGCTGAATGACCAGTCTGAGCGAAACGAAGATCAGCCAAGGAGTTTGCCATCGCCTGATAACGGGTGACGTCGCGGAACTCACGCTCACGAAACATATCCGTCATCGAGACGTGCAAAGCAGATAAATGCTGATGTATGCCCTCAAATGTCATGGCATACTGATGAGGTGGTGGAGGAGGTACAGTAGGAGGAGCAGTAGGTGGAGCTGTAGCAGTCATGCTACGACCAGATAACTGAAGGAACTTGGGCTCAGGGTCCTGAGTACAAGTCGACAGATCGATATCGAAGCGCTGAAAGATACGTGGGAGAATCATCGCGTAAGAGAGATTTCTATCTCTTGTACGACAATGACCCATCATCTGAATCATGGTCTTAGGGGCAGAAAATGGAATCCCCTTAAGAATATGGTACATGGCAGACAGCTCAAGAGAAGTCACATCATCCTTTGAAGTAGATTTAGGAAGGATAGTGGAATAGATGATGCGATACAATTCATAGTTAAACAAGTTCAGGTTGTTAGCCTTAAACTTTCCAGAGCGTACTCTATCAGGTGCACAGAGTTCCGCTTTGAAACTTGCGAGTGTCGTGCCTTCGGGAAAGTCAAAATCAGTGATATCGACTAGCGGTTCACCTTCGTTAGGGATACCAAGGATCTCCGCTAAGAGACTATCATCAAAATTGATATCAATACCTCCAACACGTGTGCTCACATCGAAAGTGTCTAATATGAGATTGCAATAGAATAATCTAATGGCATTAGTTGCTATAGGGAAGCAGATTTTAACAAATAAGTGTAACCCTAATGCCTCAAACAAATGACGATGATCAGGAAATACAGTCCATTTGACTGGAGCGCCTGTGCATATGGATCGCATAGAAAAATCACCATACCACAGTAGGGCTTGGTCGAGGGTTTGAAAGAAAAACCCATCGAACGTACCGTCGCTCGTTTGGACCGGCAAAAAGAGTGAATCCGTATGTGGATGCGAAGATGACCCTTCCTCACTAGGGGTCGTCTTCTTCCTCTTAGATGGATTGAATTTAGGTGCCATATGTGCAAATTAGAATAAAAATGCACTAATTGAAAGGTGGAGAGAGATGGAGTTATACCTCACGAAATCAAGATATGTCGTAGAGAACGATGATCTCCGGACGATTCCAAATTTTGAAGAGATTTCACCACTTGGATTGGATGGAATAGGGTGGTGAAGAACTAGGGTTTTGATGCTCGGGTCGGCTGCTGCTGCTATTTGAAATAGTTTGGAAGCAATGAAGAAGAAGGGCTGCTCGGGTTCTGTATATATAACCAGACACCCTCAACCGAACTCGGGCCGAATTCGGTCAGAGCTCTGGCCGAATTCGCCTAGGGTTCTATAAAGTTGATTTTTGCCATTCTTTTTTATTGTCTCATTTCAAATATTTAATTCAAAGATTAGTTATTTTAGCCTTCAATTAACATAATTAATATTATTTTATGAATTAAATGTCGTTACACAGCGACTATCTCAGATTAGCTGTAGGAGTACTATCCCAGCTGGCGGAGGTTCACCAGGGAACTCTTAAGTACCGCTTCGCTTCAACCGTAGTTGTGGTGACAGACAGAGTCTTTATTGGCTTGTTTCTAACACAGTTTTTGTATAATAATATATAATCATAAAACAAAATCAATTAATATTATTGACGTCCAAAATTCTTAATTCTCGACGTAAATAATTGAAATGATCTTCCGCTAGAGATTTAGTGAAGATGTCAGCTAGTTGATTTTCAGTATCTATGTACACAAGATTTATATCTCCATTTTGATGATGATCTCTAAGAAAGTGATGTCGAATCTCGATATATTTACTACGAGAGTGACATACTGGATTCTTAGTCAAATTAATAGTGCTTGTGTTATCACAGAAAATGGGAATATAAGTGTAAAAAAAAAATCATAGTCTTCTAGGGTTTGTTTCATCCACAAAATCTGAGCGCAACAACGTCCTGCGGCGATGTACTCAGCCTCTGTTGTTGATAGGGCTACAGAATTTTGCTTTTTACTAAACCAAGAGACCAAAGCTTTACCTAAGAAATGACATGTGCCACTTGTACTTTTTCTATCAACTTTGCATCCAGCAAAATCTGCATCCGAATAACCAATAAGGTCAAAGGACTTAGTTTTGGGATACCACAAGCCAACAGAAGAAGTGCCTTTAAGGTATCGAAAGATACGCTTAACTGCGGACAGATGTGATTCCTTTGGGTTAGCTTGAAAACGTGCACACAGGCAAACACTAAACATTATATCTGGACGACTAGCAGTTAAATAAAGTAAACTACCAATCATACCTCGATACTTACGTGTGTCGACTGGCTTGCCTTGTTCATCTGAATCAAGCTTTGTTGAAGTTGCCATTGAAGTGCCAATAGGTTTGACATTGTCCAGATCGAACTTCTTTAGCAAGTCTTTTGTGTACTTGGCTTGATTTATGATTGTCCCATTATCAGTTTGTTTGATTTGCAATTCGAGAAAAAATTTCAGCTCTCCCATCATGCTCATCTCAAACTCATTCTGCATACACTTAGAAAATTTCCCTTGGTAATATCACCAATTACCAAATCCTTTGGATGATCAGCTGTAAATTTCAACCTTTTCGGTAAATTCTGAAGGTAGCTGGTTCCTGGATCTTCTCTAGGAGGTTCAGCTAGTGCAGAGCTTGGTTGAGAATCAGCTGGAGTTGAGCTTGGTACAGATATATCTTCGTCATTGTCATCAATAGTCATTTGATTCAATTCATCAAAAGTGACATTGATTGACTCTTCGATGATCATGGTATGTTTGTTGAAGACTCTGTATCCTTTGCTCTTGGCCGCATAACCTAAAAATATACCTTCATCGGCCTTTTCATCAAATTTTCCTAAATTGTCTTTTGTATTAAGAATAAAACATTTACAACCAAAAATTCTAAAGTAAGAAACTGAGGGAATTCTATCAAACCATAACTCAAATTGAGTCTTCTTCGATTTGGGTCGAATTAGAACTCTATTGAGAACAAAGCAAGCTGTGTTGACAGCTGCAGCCCAGAAATATTTGGGTAGACTAAACTGGTTTAACATCACTCTGGCCATTTCGGTTAGAGTTCTGTTCTTACGTTCCACAACTCCATTTTGTTGTGGAGTCCTAGGGCAGGAGAACTTATGTATAAAACCGTGTGTGTCACAAAATTGCTCAAAATCAGCATTCTCGAATTCGCCACCATGATCGCTTCTAATGCGAGTGATCATGTAACCTTTTTCATTCTGAACTTTCTTGCAAAAGGCGACAAATTCGGATAATGCATCAATCTTGCGTGTCAAGAAATATACCCACGTGTATCTAGAGAAATCATCTACAATTACAAAAGTATAAAGTTTACCTCCGAGGCTAGCAACTCTGCTAGGACCAAATAAGTCCATATGAAGCAATTGTAGAGGTCTAGTAGTACATACTGCGTTTACTGACTTGAATGTAGATCTGGTAGCTTTGTTCCTTTCATATTGGCTGCATACCGAATCCTTCTTGAATGTAATGTCCGGTAAACAGCGTACTAGCTTCTTTGTGGATAATCTTGATATTGTATCCATATTAGCGTGACCGAGTCTCATATGCCACAGATGACTCTCATCACTTTTGGCCATTAAGCATCTACCTGAAATGTTTGTTTCTTCTAACAAATAGAAAACTTATATATTGTCTTCCCTGATACCTTCAAAGATAGTACTACCACTTGAGCTATCAACTATAGTACATTTGTCTTTGCCAAAGTTGATGCCATAACTATGATCAGCTAGATGACTTATGTTGAGTAGGTTATGTTTCAACTCGGTAACCAGACAGACATCCTTAATCACAGGATAGGGAGACTTACCAACATCACCGATACCAATAATATACCCTTTCAAATTATTACCGAAGGAGACATAGCCTTCCTTCTTTTTCTTCGACAGTGTTGTAAATAGGGTAGCATCACCGGTCATATGCCGTGAGCAACCGCTGTCGAGGATCCAATTGCTTCTAGCATGTGAAGGGTGTTCCACCTACAAAACAGTTTGCAGATGAAACTTTTGGTACCCATTTCTTGTAGGGTCCTGAATTGTTAGCTTTAGGTATCCAAGCATAAACATTTAAATCAACAAGCTTTCTCATTCTACATGCAGATGATATATGACCAATGAGGCCACAATAATGATATTGTGCATGTCGAGTGTTGAAAGCTGAGTTGTGTGCATGGTTGGTAGGTTTGGGTTTCCTAGTATAGAAGAAAGCATACCTATAATTTTGTTTGGGCTTAACCTTTTGGGGTAAAGGTTTGATAGGGTTAGGTCTGACAGTGTTTGGCTTGGGAATGTTCCGATTTCTCGGTAAGTGACACGTGTTAGGAAAGGAAGCAGCAGGCTCAGGCTGTTTTCCTAACCTAATTTCCAATCTTTTGGAAGTGTCATACAACTTAGTATAATCAGAAGTAAGTGATTCCATTCTGATTTGTGCACATCGAAGACTTTTTTTCTCTATAGAAAGTTCTTCCTTGAGTTGGTCAATAATTTTGTCTTTCTCTTCAGATGACTTGGTAGTCTCGTGTAATAAGAGCTTTATTGAAGAAAGCTTACCAGACTCACTAACATTATTTCTAACCTCAGCTAGTAGGTCGGTAAGTCTACCTATTTCACCTTTGTACTCTTTGAGTACCTTCTTAGAGGTCTGATACTCACTACGCAGTTTCCTGTGATCAGTCATCAGATTACTGAAGGCATCTCCTACTTGCTCAAAGGTGAAGTCATCATAAGTATCAACTACAGGTTCAGTAGGTACCTGATCGGATGCCATAAAGCATACATTTGCAGCATCTTCTGATTGTTCGTCTTCTGAGTCGCTGGCTTCACTTTCATGCCATATGCTGGTGTTGGCATACTTCCATGATATTGATCTCTTCAGGTTCCCTTTTTCATACCTGTTGCTCTTCTTGCTTGATGATGAGTTTGTGGGACAATCCTTCTTCATGTGTCCCTTCTTCTTGCAACCATAGCAGACAACATCTTCTTGGTACCAGTTGTTGCTGTTGTTTTCTTTGACTCTCTTCTCATGTCTCATAAATCTTTTGAACTTCTTTGCTATGAGTGCTTGATCTTCAGCGTCAGATCTACTGTTGTCTGAGTCATCTTCAGCAGCTTTTCTGTGCTGAGCCTTGAGGGCGATAGTCTTCTCCTTTGGTACAGGCTCTTCAAAATCTTGTAGCTCCAGTTCATGAGTGAGTAGCTTACCCATGAGTACTTCGAGGGACATAGTTGTGAGGTCGTTCCCTTCAATGATTGCAGCAGCCATTGGAATCCAGTTCTTGGTGAGAGCTCGCAGGAGTTTGCGAATCTTTTTATGGTTACTGTAATCTTTGCTTAGGGAAGACAAAGGATTTACAATATCCAAGAATCTCTCGAACATTTGTGTAACTGTTTCGTTGGGCTTCATTTTAAACGCCTCGTACTCTTGAGTAAGTCTGCTGACTTTAGATTCTTTGACTTGAGTCGTGCCTTCATGTGTGACTTCGAGTAGCTTCCATACTTCATTAGCCGTTGTGCAGATAGATACCCTGTTAAATTCAGTTCTGTCTAAAGCACAAAAAAGAGCATTAATGGCACGTGCGTCAAGACTGGCCCTTTTATTTTCTTCCTCTGTATATCTGCTATGGGGTTTTTCAACTAAAACTCCATCAACATTTATACGAGGTGGCTTCTGATAGAACAATGGACCATAAATCAAAGTCAAGAGATTTCAAGAAGAAACTCATCCGTGTTTTCCAATATGTATAATTTGTACCATCAAACAGTGGGGGTCTGTTTGTGGCCTGACCTTCACTTATGAATTTTACAGTTGCCATGTGTTGTGCTGTGATCTATATAACAGTTAATTAAAATGAATAAATAATTACACTGTTACCTTTGCTTTACCTGTAACACCTGCTCTGATACCAATTGTAGGAACGAAATAGTAAAGCGTAATACTCTAGAGGGGGGTGAATAGAGTTGGCAGCGAAAAAATGCTAATTAAAAATGTTAGCAGCACAATCACAGAATATTAATCATAACTGAAATAATGTAAAGGCAAAGTTAAGAGAGCAAACGCAAAGACAGCGATGTATACTGGTATCCCTCTGTTGAGGACTAATCCAGACGGTAGAACTCTTGCTACCAGTTGAATCCACTATTGGAAAAACCGCAAGTTTTCTTACGAAGTCCTTGCAACTTCTACAACGCGAGCTTTGATACGAAGAACTCGTCCAACTTCAAATGCGAAGAGGTATTCTTCAATCAAGCCTTCTGATTACAATCTCTCAGAAACTTCTAGACCGTACCGCACTGGCAAATTGACTAGAGGATTGTAACTGGCTTGGGATCTGAAATTGAAAGCTCTAGAAAACTCTTTGGAAGACTGAAAGCTTTAGATAGAGAGAAGATTGAAAGTGAATGAGTGAATTGAAATGATCAAAATCCTTCTCTATTTATAGGAGTTCCAAAGACAGACTTCTGTCAGAATTCGGGCAGAATTCGGGCAGAACTCTTTGAGCAAATCTCGGTCAAATCCGCAACTGCAGGAGGACCAAGTTCCAAAGATTCAAAATCACAACGGCCACCAACCGAACTCTGGCCGAACTCTGGCCGAACTCGGTCCGAGTTCTGTCAGGGTTAAGTCAGGGTTTAGTTAGGGTTTTTAAAAAAGCTTTTGGTGATCTTTGAAAACTTTTTTGTAAACCTTTTTGAGAGGTCGTTTTAAAAACATTTTGAACTCATTTGAGGGTAGCCTATTTGCCAGTACGATTCGGTGTACAACATATTCCTAGACTCAAATAAAATAAAAAATATATTGCATAAGGAATTACAGACTCGAGTAGGCAAACAGATCTTCGGTCTTGAATGGAGTGGAGAGCTAATCTTGATCATGTCCAAGAATCCGAGATGTCCCGACTAGATTCGTATATCCAGACAGAGTTTGATCAATTATTAAAATCAGGTTGACCATATGACCAATGGGCCAACAATGGTAATATTAAATTTGTCGAGGATATACATAAAAATTTTAAATCCTCGACCTTCGTGGGTATATCTTATCGTCTAGGTTATCAGGATTGAAGAATATATTTATTTATATTCTATTCATGATCATTTTGTGAATCCTTGAGCTAATATTGCTTTTATACATTTGGATCTCTATTTGTTACAAACACCATTCAAAATCTACCAGTTTATTCATTTTGGATTTTGTACTACAGGACTGAATACTCCACGTCTTATAAGAGATATCGTATCTTTCCATTAGATTATTCGTGGTTTTTAATTTTATCCCCCTTTTTATTCTTATTTTATAATGTCATTTATGACAAACTTTTTAATTCCAAATTTCTTCTGACTATGTATAAAATACAAATTTCATGGGTACTGGTACATCTTTCCCAATCTCTTCTGGAATCTGAGATATATCCTCTACCGGAGTGATATACTTTGAGAAATTTGATCTTTGGTTGTTGACATCTTCCGGACCGTCATGAACTTTTTCTACAGGAGATGCTTCTTCAGGAGCTGCTTTTTGAAGAGCATTAGGGTATGTTATATTATTCGACCTCTTCTTCTGGAGAGCTGGATCTTTAAACCTTTAATATTATTTGGTATCTTCTTCTGGAGAGTTGAATATTTAGAACCTTTAGGTCGTACGTGTTCTTACAAAAGAACTTATTCATTTGCTGTCTTTATTTGGTTATTTTGGTACTTTTGTTAGAAAATAGATTCATAGTTGGTAGAACTATATATACAGCATAATCAAGTAAGCATTTATAATTTATTTGTAATGAAATACAAGAAATAATTTCTCCTAATTTATTCAAGATTGGATAATGTAGAAGTATATCATGATACATTCTTCTAGAATGATGCTTTAGAATATTCTTCTAGAATGATGATTCAAGACGTTCTTCTAGAACGATGCTTTACGATGTTCTTCTAGAACGATGCCTTATGACGTTCTACTAGGACGATAATTTACGACGTTCTTCTAGAACGATAATGTATCTTCTTCCTATCTCCCCCTAACGTCAGGAATTATGTCTTATTAACATGACAGATCAAAAAAAAATCTTATGTCTGGACACAACCATGCTGATAACGTGTTAATAACGATAATGTATCCTTCTTTCTATCTTCTTCCTATCTCCCTCTAACGTTCTTCTACAAAATTACTCCTCATTTCACTTGCTCAAAATTATTTATGCTGATAACGTGTTGTTTATGATGGGTGTTCATCCATTTATGTTCTTCTAGACACAACCATGCATATATGGCTGGCCAAGAAAATTGTTTAAGGTTTATGCAATAAGGTTTGTTTGTTACAATTAGAAGATCTCATAAGAAAAAGGCCAAGTACATTACATGCAATCTTCTTCACGCTATGTTTGAGGTTAAAGAAAAGAGATATCATGTATGCATAAAACCAAAATCGTACCTGTTCTATCCTTCGAATAGGAGAAGAAATGTGTTCCTTCTTTTCTCATCAAAAAAATTTCTAAAACAGTGAGGAGTAACTGTATTACGACTGGTTACGTCATCGAAGCTCGCTATAATGATGTTGAACGATAAAGAGGGGAATCCATAGGCATTCTTCTTCGTTAGAGTCTCGTGCTGATAACTTGTTGTGAATATAAGAAAAGAAGAGAAGAAATTTGTAGCCAAAAATTTGTACGTAGCTTTTTGTTGGCGGTATGAGCAAAAGCTCAAGTATCAAATTGAAAATAGTCACACATAGGTTGAAGTGGGAGAATGATTGTGCATATAATGCTTTATTTCATTTTGCTTTATTGAAGTATTGTAGGGGAGCCCTATAAGCCATACGCGTGCGCCGCCGCCGCCCGGCCTGACTCGACTTGGTTCGGCGCACGTAACGGGTGCGGGTACGTGTCCACATCTGCGTGCGCCGAATGTCGATTCGATTTTTGCTTCGAGTTCGGTCTCAAACCCTAAAATCCTTTTGTTCCTCTTCAAATTTTTTGACCATTTCTAAAACCATAAATATTTGAACGTTGGACAATTTTTTCTCATTAAGTCCAAATATTACAAACACATTTTTTTATGTGCCTTTATACAGCATTATTAAGATCCGTGAGTTCAGCTTTCGGTTACAATTCCTATGCCTAAATATTGATCCTTCATCCCCTTCTCTCCTATACAAAAAAAAAATTCCTACAAAACATTCTCTCAAATTCTTATCCTTACGAATCGCTGTTGTTCTTCATTCTTGCTCTGGACAGAGCTAAGTCAAGGGTCGCTCTCTCCGCGTTGTATGCGACGAGGAGATACCGGTAGAGCGAAGATTTTACCACTAGGAGCATATTCAAACAAAGTCTGCACATAGACCCTGATTAACCCTTCGAGCAGTGCTACGTGCACGACTTCCCCGGAGGTCGGTAGCATTTAATTTAATTTATTTTGTTTGCAGATTTCAAACGAAGAAAAATGGAATAATTTGTAACAATCTAAGAGTTAAGACAACTTACTGTTAATGCTGTTAACATATTTACTAATAATATATATATAAATATATTTTCAATACCACAAACCGAATATATTGCTTCTTGTTAACATCTTTGCTTCAAATATATATATATATATATATATATATATATATATATATATATATATATATATATATATATATATATATATATATATATATATATATAATTTGCTTACTGATAATATTTGTTACTGGTAATATTTATTTGCCTAGTAATAACACATAATTTTAACAAATATTCCTGATAATATTTGCTTCAAAGAGTGTAAAAATAAATGCTGCTAATAGTGGTTAAACAATTATTTAATTTACTTACTGTTAATATACTAATATTTGTACATAAAATATTCATTTCAAAACATACATATATAATTTTGCCTACTGCTACAAACATGCTTGTGGTAAATTATTTTAACAAATATTTGTTCGATAATTGCTTTACAATAATTCATCAAACATTTGTCATCTAGAGACAAATATTTTTTTTCTTCTAAGCACTGATTTGTCTATATTAACAATATAGTTGCCATTCATTGCTTGCTGTTAGCAAATATCTGTTATTTATCAAATAATATTTGCTGCTTACTGTTAACAAGTTATCTGTTACTTATCAAATAGTTGTCATATCAGGAAGAAATATATTGTTATTAGTTATATAACATTTGTTGCTACATAATACTAAGACTGTTGTTATCAATTCTGATTTTATATGACTGTTTCTAGGAATTGACACTTTCCATAAACATTATTGTATTAGTACCTTTTTTGTCAGTACTAGTTTCCTTTACTCAATATTTCAATTTAGGCTAAAGCAAACAGTTTATCGATTTAGTAAATTCCTTTAATTTTAAAGTTCTAAAGTAGATATTTGTTTGGGTACAAGCCGTAAGGGCCCTTATGTCAATAAGACGTAAATCGTCTAAGTGACTGGTTCTTAAGCGTCCCTAGTGGACCTCTGCTTGCTGGGATCCGACCCCTACAACTAACCCAACCTGATCAAAACTTGAAAAATCAAAAAATTTAAAGATGAATTATTAGGATCGTTTAAACTATTATTCTTTAACTTAAGTCATCATTATTGAGTAAATATAATTTCTACAAATTTCTAGAAATCATGACTATCAAGGAAGGGACCTTCACTGACAAAACTTCTAAGTTCAATGGCACTTACTTCAAAAGGTGGCAGAGCCAGATAAAGTTTTAGCTTACCAACTTAGGTCCGATCTCCGCTATTGATGGGTCCACACCCATTACAAATATTTCAGATGAGACTGAGTTTGACATAGGGGTATCCAAGTCCTCTTCTTCTACCAAACCCAAACCCCTAAGGAAATAGACTACCATTGTTGTCATAGAATCTTAAGCGCTTTGTCTGAGTCTCTTCATGACATATTTTTTTAATACAAAAGCGCTAACGAACTCTGGAATGTCTTGGAAGAGGAATATGGTTGTAATGATGCTGGAATTGAAAGATTCAATTCCTCCACATTCAACAGATATGTCATATTAGATAACTATAAATAACCAAATCTATGAATTTCAGGAACACCTTAGTCATATTCAAGCCAAAGGTACATTCTTCTCTACTAAGCATAAAATAGCATGCTTGATAGACAAACTCTCTCCTTCTTGGTTTGATACTACTAAAGATCTTACCCATTTACAAGGAACTCTTACATATTCTCAAGTTCTAAAGAGACTTAGAACAGAAGAACAGTTTAGGTTAAAGTCCAAAGCTAGGTCTAATTCCAAAGCTAAGGTAAACCTTATATAAGCCCATGGCAAACCCAAGTCTAATCACCATCTCAAATATCCAACTCAAATATCCAAGAAGAACTCCTTCAAAAAGAAGAAGAGTTTTCAGCCGCATAACTAAAACCCTCATCACCAGCAATCTAAAAACCTAGAAACTTCGGTCAGACTCAGGATCATAAGAGATTTTGTTTTGTGTGTGGTAAAACAAATCATATAGCCATTAACTGCTTCCGTAGGAAGAAAGAAGTTGTCAAGACCTCCTAAAAAGGAAAAGGGTCAAACAAGCCAGAGGCTAACATGATTCTGAATGGGTCTTCTAACTCCTTCAGGTCTGTAAGCTATCAACCTATAGTAAATATTTCTTACCACTCTGATGATTGGTGGTTGGATTCTGGAGCCAATGTTCACGTTTTATTTGATCGCTCATGTTTTTCAAACTATCAGGAATAAGGTGAAGAAGGTGTGACCCTAGGAGATGGCTCAATGACACAGATTGTAGGAAGAGGAAGAATAAATCTGAAGATAACATCGGAGAAAATTCTACCTCTCTATGATGTGCTTTATGTGCCACCGGTTAGGAGGAATCTAGTTAGTGGGTCTCTATTTGTATCCTCAGGATACAAGCTTGTAGTAGAGGCTAATAAAGTAGTTTTTTTTTTTTCTAAAAATGAACATTTTATAGGAAAAGGATTTGTGAAGGATGGTCTTTTATTTTAAGTATTATGAATAAAATTTCAAATCCTTTTTTTGTTGTTGCTAATGTTGAATCCTCAAATGTTTGGCATGACAGACTAGGTCATGTGAATTTAGGATCTCTTAAAAGGATGATGAACTTAGATCTTATTCCTAAGACCCCTATTGATGATAAACACAAATGTGAGATTTGTGTTCAAGACAAACACATTATATTACCTTTCAAATCTGTCAAAAGGGATTTTGAACTTCTAGAAATTACCCATAGTAACGTTTGTGATTCCAATAGGATTTTGACCCGAGGCGGTAGAAAGTACTTTATCACTTTTATAAATGATCATTCGAAGTATTGTTACACCTACCTTCTTAAAACCTAAGATGAAGTTCTAAACAGACTCAAGGTCTATAAGTTTGAAACTGAGAACCAATTAGATAGAAAGATTAAGATTCTTAGATCAGATCATGGTGGAGAGTATACCTCAAATGAAATGACTAACTTCTGTGAAGAACATAAAATTATTCATGAGGTTACTGCTCTTTATTCACCACAGTCTAATGGGTTGCTGAAAGAAAGAATCGCACTCTGTTAGACATGGTAAATACAATACTTCTCAGTTCAGGTGTCCCTGATAATATGTAGGAAGAAGCCTTATTGTCAGCCTATTATATCCTTAACAGGATACCCATCAAGTCTAATGATAAGACACCATATGAGTTATGGAAAGGCCGAACTCCCATGATTAATTACCTCAAGATAAGACACCATATGAGTTATGGAAAGACTGAACTCCCATGATTAATTACCTCAAAGTTTAGGAATGTCTAGCTAAGGTAGGAATTTATGAACCTGAAAAGAGAAAGATTGGACCTAAGATTGTAGATGTTGTGTTCATAGGATATGCCCCTAGGTAGTAATGTCAATAGTTTTCTTGTAACTCAGTCTGAAGTAAATAAAATCTCTAATAATACAATATAGAAGCTAGAGATGCAGTTTACTTTGAGAATATATTTCCCTTTAAGGATAGACTTCATCATCTTCCTCCATTCTCTTACTCTATCTACTAGTTTTCATGTTCAAATATTAAGTTCACAACCTGAACAAGATATAGAACCTAGAAGGATTAAAAGAGAAAGAATTAAAAAAATAGGAGAAGAATTCTTCACATTTTTTATAAAGGGTGGTCCCTTATAAAGAAGCCATATCTTCTTCTAATGCCCCTTTCTGGAAAGAAGCTATTAATAACGAGTACAACCTCATTATGGAGAATAATACTTGGTTTTTAGCAGACCTACCTTTAGGTAGTAAACCCATATGTTGTAAGTGGATTTTCAAAAAAAAAAATTTAGAGCCGATGGTACCATAAAGAAATACAAAGTTAAATTAGTAGCAAAAGATTTTACCCATAAAAAGGATTATATTATTTTGATACCTACTCTCCTGTAGCTAGGATCAGTTATATTAGAACCCTTCTAGCGTTAGCTTCCATTCATGATATGCTAATCCATCAAATGGATGAACAGACAATATTTCTAACAAAAATTTAGAGGAATATATATATATATATATATATATATATATATATATATTTTTTTTTTTGAGGAATATATATATATATTTTTTAGAGGAATATATATATATTTTTTAGAGGAATATATATATATATATATAAAATATATATATATATATATATAGACCAACCTGAGGGTTTTATTGCTAAAGGTTAATAAAAGAAGGTTTGCAGATTAGTTAAATCACTTTATGGCCTAAAGCAAGCTCCCAAGCAATGGCACAACAAATTTGACAAAATTATTTTAGAATTTTGTTTTGTGCCAAATGAACATTGTAGAAGCATGGAATTTCAGAACCTGACGACCTATGAGCCAGACACTACATGCTCCAGAGCTCGGACAAAGTACTTTACACAGCAAAAACAACAAATATGGACATTGAAAGAGGACTTTTTATTACATATAAAAGTCTATTACATGTCTAGAAAAGATTGTACAAAGGAGAATTTCTACAAAAGAAAAGATCCTAAGTCTACAGCCAGCAGCCACCATGCGCCCTCAAACAGGCACAGCAATCACCATGCGCCCTCAGTCGGGCGCATCACACCATTCGCCATCAGCAGGACTGTGAAACCCATATCCTGTGTTTTATTATTTAATAATGTTTAGTATTATAATTAGCATTTTCTAAAAATAATTATTATTAATATTACTATTAAATATTTTTGGATGAAAAAGGATTTCAAAAAAATTATTAACAACATGGACTTTTGATTTAGACCCAGACCCGAGTCCGAACCCAGACCCAGGCCTGAACCCGAACCCAATCCATTTCCTCTCTTTCTTAAAATCTGATTTGACTAATAGTTGTTTTAAAAAAAATATATAATATTTTGAGCTGTCCCGTTGGACCAGCATGATTGGGCTTGACCCACTCCTTTCCTTCCCTATTCTTTCTCACTGATCTCACTCCTATCCACACACGCAAACACCCCACCTCCCCATACTTCTCCAACGTTCATCCCCACTCACCCTTTATTTCTCACATAACTTTCCATTCTCTTCTCCCACAAAGAACTCTCAGAGACTAATAACTCTCCCTCTCTCTCTTCATCTCAACACTCACTCCCCACTTAACACTCATAACTTTTTCCCTTCCCCTTCTGTAACATCTTTTTCCCTATCCCTATATAATTCCCATCCTCTCTTTATTCTCAGGGAGCAAACTCTATTTCTCTTTTCTCTATCTCTAACTCTCTCTCACCTTTCTCATTCTCCCTGTGGAGAAACAAAACTCACAAAACTCTCAACAGCTCACAGATCTCTCCCTCTCTCTCTCTGTTCTCTCGAAGGGTTCCCCTAGCCCTAACCCCTTTCCCCGAGCTCGCGCCGCTCCTCCGCGCGACCTCCCCGACCAAGCCCCGTGCCGCCACCGCGCCATACCCGAGCCCCTCTGCGGCCAGCCGCCGCCGTCCCGAGGCCGGCGACCGCCTCCCGCGCCGCCCTCTCGGTCCGGCCGAGCCCTGTGGCCGCGGCTCCCTCCTCGCGTCCAGATCCGCGCGACCCCGAGGCCTCTCCGGCCGACCGCCGAGGCCGTCCGCGCCCCTTCCAGCGGGCCGATCCCCTCCTCTCCCGCACTTCCCCGGCGAAGCCTACTCCGGCCAACCACGCGTGTGCGATCTCCCCCGCCGAGTTTCCCCCGAGGTCGGCGATCCCCTCCGCGAGCTTCTCCGCGCGCGTGCTCCCCCTCCCCGAGCCGCGACCCCGCCCGCGTCAGCGAGCCCCGGCGGATCTCCCCGCCGCTGCCCTAGCCCCGCGGAGTTCCTCCCGCGCCCCTCCAGCGTTCCGGCGAGGCGCTGCCAACCGCCCCGGTCGCGCTCGCCCGCGCTGCCAGCCACCCTGCGGCCAGAGCCGCCCGACGAGCCTTTCCCGGCGGTTTCCCCGCCGTCCAGCTGACCCTGTCGGCGTTTCCCGCGGCCATCCGCTACCCCGCTGCTGTCCAGCGACCCCTCCCCGTCGCTGTCCGCTGTCGCAGCCGTAACCCGAGCCGCTGTCCGCGGTCTTTTGCTGTTCCCGCCGGCGTTTCCCGCTGTCCGCGGACCCTCCCGCTGTTCGGGATCTTCGACCTGCTGCCGAACTTAGTTTCGGATATTTTCCCGAGTTTTTCCCGCGGCTCTCCGCCAACGGAATCTGGTAATTTCTGGATAATCACAGTAGTTCGTCCCCGTAGAGTTGATGATGATAGATCGGTCCCCCGGTTCCCTCTCGGGAATCCGGTTAGCTGCGTTATATATTTTCGTTTAGCTGCGTTAGATTAATTTCCTGAGTTTTACTTGCTGGGTTGGTGTGATTTGGATGGATTATGGATTCCCGGATATTTTGGGAATTATTCGGTGGTGTTGGAATTATTCGGTGGTGTTGGAATTATTCGGTGGTGTTGGAATTATTTTTATGTGGCTTGGAATCATTTTGGTGGATATTTCTGTGGATTATTTTGGGTTGGAAAATATTTGCAGGAGTTTGTTGGCGCACTTCCCAGTTTTTGGGTTTGTCCCGGAATAGAGGAAGTGCTGCCCAAATTTTTACAAAAATTATATTTTATTAATTTCAAAACTGGCTTTCGAAAATGAATTTCTAAAACCGATTTTCGGGCGACGACCGTACCGGTCTGTGGGCCCCGGCGAAATGCAAACGCACCGGTCCGACCGGACGTTGAGGCATAAACCGAATTTTGAGGAAAAGGACCGAGTCTGAGACTCCTAGTTTTCTTTTATTTATTATTTTATTTTTAGGCTAAATATTATAGTCATTTAAATTCTGCATTTTATTTAATAATTCAGTCATTTTCTTATTTAATGTAAAAGAAAGATGTATCGGGCATAAGCCCACCCTAGGACCAGTAGCTGTGCCCATGTATTTGTGTAGCGTAGTTATTTTCTTTTCTTTTTCTGGTGGATGTGATTTGGGTGGATTTTGGATTGATTTCATATTCGTAGATAGGACGTAATTTACGGCTTAATTACGAGTTTAGCTAAAATAAATAAAATATTATTAATTCACTGTTTGTCACTAAAAGAAAACTGTATTTTATATACATATTATCAAAACACAAAGTTTTCCAAATTGTAATCGATTCTCGTGTATTTCCAAATAAATCAATTAACCGGCTTAATCAACGCATGTAGTTGCGACGTAACCGTTAGCTGTAGTTTAATACAACCTAAAACCTGACTAGGACATGACTACTAGAGATTGCAACTAGCACACTTAGTCTGGTTATTCAGGAATCTAAGTCGAATTCTCAATTGTAGGGTTTCGAGGACTGTACTAGCATCACCCCGGAATCAACAAACGAATCCAGTCAATAAAACAAAGGCAAGTGCAGTTATGTCTATTTGGTAATTTATCTAGTAATTGTTTTATTGCAATTTTAAACCACATTGCTACACGGAACTCTCTCCTAGAGTTTGAATATTGACTCATTGATTGAATCTGATTGACTCGGGATATTGGGGGAGTAGTGTAGCGTCTATGACCAATACCCCTATATTGCATCATTGATTGTGCGAGCTGATTCCTCCTATACACGAGGATAGGCCGGACCGTATCATTAGGATATAATTGAATCATCCCAAGCCGGTCATAGTTCGTTACCTATTCAAATCATATTGTTTTCAATTGTAGAATTGTGAAAAATATTGTTAAAGTATTTCAAATTGTTTAACATTGCAAATTTCAAATTATTATTTGAATTATTGGATATTCGTAATTGTACTTTGCTCCCTCCTGACTGGAGACCCAACATTTTAGGTATCATTGATGAGGCTTTGTTACGTGATCCCAAGACGAGGAATTCGAGATTGCTGAGCTGTTTTGCCTAGAGTTTTCTTTTATTCATGATGTATAAAAAATGGTTTAAGTTGTATCTTTTATTTCATGTAAAAGTTTAATAAAGTTTTAAATTTTCGAATGTTGAGTTGTGACAAATATAGTGTTGTTGTATGGTTACCTGCTACTGAACAGCTTATTGCCGCCGTCTCAACAACGGTGCAGGCTGGACATGATCCGGTTCGACCCAATTATTTGGGATCGGGTCGTGACATGTTTTTAGTGGTGGCCCATGCAGGTCTGAACAACAACTTAGGAAAACATACCTAGAAACAATTAGAACACTAGAACATCAATTTGTCACAACATAGGACCGAAATATATTATAAATAAATATTTTTGCTTGGTTATAGATCGGTAGGCTACCTTGCATATGTGTGCGTCCTAAACCTTCCAGAGAATGACCGTTGACCAAATCCTGCTGGCGATAAGGTGTTATCTCCGGATCATACCCCATCTCCTCAACCAAAGCCCAGGGTCTTTCCCCTCGCGGCTGTTTGACCGTCCTCATAATGCATCCAGTGAAGTTTTCACTACACTGGCAAATCCTAACTCATCTCAAACTGAATTGCATTTCCTTGGTGGAGTATTCATTTTTGTTGCTCCACCAGTACCAGCAAACACCTTCCAAATGGTTACCCTATTTTAAGAAATCATGGAGATCCAGAAAGCACAAGTTGAAGCCCAGCAGGAACAGAAGAATATCACGAGAGAAGACATGAAGAACGTCAATGATGTAGCCTTAGTTATCCCCAACCAAGTTAGAGCCGAACTTTTGTCCTAGGAAGGATACCCCTGAAGATATTTGGGTCCCATCAAATACTCTACTTCCGGCAGCCTTGTCGTAAGAAGCTATGGGCTTGTAACTACTGCAAGAGGCCTGGTCATCAGACCGTTAGTTGCCGCAAAAGATTGGGACAATGTTTGGCATGTGGATCTGCTGAACATCGGGTAAAGGACTGCCCTTATCTGTTTATCAAGCCAGAGCTCATAGGCCAGCAACACCTGTTAGGCCACAATCTAAGGACCCTCTTCCTATCCAGCAGACCCTGCCCCTTACAATAAGGCATGATTCAGACTCGAAGATCATAAAAGATGAAGGACCAGATCGATGAACTGAAGGCTTTAGGATTTATTCAGAGTGGAACTTTACCTTAGGAGCATCTATCTTGTATATGCCCCAGAAGGATGGAACAATGGATGTGCATCAAATTATCAGACACTAAAGAACAAGTACCCTCTGCCCGGATCGAGGATCTGTTTGATCTGTTTGTGTGAAGTTAGGGTGTTTCGAAGTTTGATTTAAGATCTGACTACTACCAAATCAGAGTCAGGAAGGAGGACATTTCCAAGACAGCGTTCAAATACCAAGTAAGAATAGTTTTCTGTGGTCAGGACGTTAGACTGACAAATGCTTCTGCTGTGTTCATGAATCTCATGAACAGAGATTTTCATGAGTATTTGAATCAGTTTATCTTCTCCATGGATAACATTCTGATATATTTGAAGATTGAAGAAGAGCATGAAGAACACCTGAGGAAGTTTTGGAACTTTGAGGAAAAAGAAGTTTTATGGTAATTATCTGAACGTGGATTTTTGACAAGGTGGACTTTTGGCCATGTGGTCAAGAGAAGAAATTTTGATGGAAGATAGCTGTTGTTGAAGAGTGGTATACCCCAAGTTCAATTCGAAAGATCCTTGAACTTGGCCGGCTACTATCAGAAGTTCGTGCAGAATTTTTGCCAAGATTGCTGAGTCAATGACGAAGCTCACTTGGAAGAATGAAGAGTTCATCTGAACGAAAGATTGCCAGGCGGCATTGAGGAGCTGAAGAAGAGACTTACCACTACACCAATCCTTGCGCTACCCGCAGGAACCGGTGGGTTCTCAATCTACAGTAATGTCTCTGGAAAGGACTGGGCTGCGTTCTTCAACAACATGGGAAAGTAATTGCTTACATGTGTAGGCAACTACAGACTCATGAGAAGAATCATCCCACACCTAATTTGAATTGCTGCAATTATCTTTATCTTTGAAGCTATGGAAGCATGATTTTTATAGAAAGGGGGTGAAATATATACGGACTACAAAAGTCTGAAATATGTCTTCACTCAGAAAGGGCTGAATGTTAGACTAAGAAGATGGCTGAAGCAGATGAAGGATTTCGACATCAACTTGTAGTACCATTCAGGTAAGGCTAATGTGGTCGCTGTTGCACTTGGTCGATACTGATGGCGAAGTTCTTAACCAAGGACTAGCACCTGCTAGAAGACATCGAGAAGTTTGGACTGGAGGTTATAATACCTGGAGATGAAGGACGAAGCTGGATGCTGATTCAGTATTGATGAAGTTCGAGGTTGATGGACAAAATCAAGATGACGTAGTTTCAAAACGAGGCACTTTGCAGGCTTAGAGATCAAGCGTTGGCAGGAACACTTGAGGGTTTCTAAATTGATCAGCAGTGGAACTCTGAAGAATGGTACGAGACTTTGCATATCGGCTGACAAATGGAGGAACGAGTTGATGAAAGAAATACACCAGTCGCAGTATTCCATA
The DNA here is from genome assembly GCA_029216955.1 of Iris pallida. Taxonomy (NCBI): domain Eukaryota; kingdom Viridiplantae; phylum Streptophyta; class Magnoliopsida; order Asparagales; family Iridaceae; genus Iris; species Iris pallida. Next base: position 72,793 of record JANAVB010030294.1, on the reverse strand, counting down.
TATTCAGGAGCTAATAAGATGTATCGGAATATGCCTCCATTGATTGGTGCTATGGAATGAAGAAGGACAATTCCAGGTATGGGATTAGATACGAATTTGTCAATATGAGGAATTTAGCAAGAGAACAACAAGTTTGTTGCAGCCGCTGGACAATTCGAAGTGGAAGTAGAAGCATATAACAATGAACTTTGAGTAAGGATTGCCTTGTTCCCAAGGAGGGAAGGGCACCAATTGGATTTTAATAAATCGACTGACTAAGTCAGCACACTTTCAAAGTTGGTTTATCCACTAAGAAGTGGGCAGCATTGTACGGGAAGCACATCTACCGGATTCATGGAGTACCGCGGGACAAACAATCAGAGAGGCCAATCCAGACGCTTGAAGATGTTTGAGATGTTGCGTCTCGGAATTTGGTAGGTTTTGGGAAGACCAAATTGCATTTGGTGAAGTTTTCCTACCAGAGGAACAATCAGTTTCGACGGAGCTGGAAATTGAGGCCAGGTACATCAGGTCATTTGAAGTTTAAGAAGAGTTGGAAGTAGCGTACTAATTAGCTCTACCAGCTAATCTTGAAAGTGTGCAACGTCTTCTACGTCACAGCTCAGACGCTACATTTTGGATTCGAGTCACATTTTTGGATAATGTAGAGCTGAAGATTGGACTTAACCTTTCAGTGCCAGAGAAACCAGTTGCAAGCGTAGTCAGATGTGAGAAGAAGATCAGATTTTTAGCCATCATTTAAACTCCTACTTCTTATCTTTTCGTTCTAAACTTGACTGATGCTGCTAAGTCAGCCTAGATTTGTAAGCTATCTCTTTATCAAGCTTGATCATGACGGTATTTTATTGGGTGCACCCACTAATATATTGTCTAATCAGGACCGGTGCATGATGGTCTGATCAACCTCGTGTACTTTGGTTCGCTTTTGTATTTTTCTGCGTGGATGATATCATAAAACTTGTCCCTAAACCGTCTCATCCACGACTGCCTTGGAAATTCTTATGCTTGGACCTGAGTTACGGGCGTAGTACCCGTACCTGGTTGTCTTTTTTTTCCTACCTTTAAATTTCGAGGACGAAATTTTCTAAGGAGGGAAGATTGTGAAACCCATATCCTGTGTTTTATTATTTAATAATGTTTAGTATTATAATTAGCATTTTCTAAAAATAATTATTATTAATATTACTATTAAATATTTTTGGATGAAAAAGGATTTCGAAAAAAATTATTAACAACATGGACTTTTGATTTAGACCCAGACCCGAGTCCGAACCCAGACCCAGGCCTGAACCCGAACCCAATCTATTTCCTCTCTTTCTTAAAATCTGATTTGACTAATAGTTGTTTTAAAAAAAAAATATAATATTTTGAGCTGTCCCGTTGGACCAGCATGATTGGGCTTGACCCACTCCTTTCCTTCCCTATTCTTTCTCACTGATCTCACTCCTATCCACACACGCAAACACCCCACCTCCCCATACTTCTCCAACGTTCATCCCCACTCACCCTTTATTTCTCACATAACTTTCCATTCTCTTCTCCCACAAAGAACTCTCAGAGACTAATAACTCTCCCTCTCTCTCTTCATCTCAACACTCACTCCCCACATAACACTCATAACTTTTTTCCTTCCCCTTCTGTAACATCTTTTTCCCTATCCCTATATAATTCCCATCCTCTCTTTATTCTCAGGGAGCAAACTCTCTTTCTCTTTTCTCTATCTCTAACTCTCTCTCACCTTTCTCATTCTTCCTGTGGAGAAACAAAACTCACAAAACTCTCAACAGCTCACAGATCTCTCCCTCTCTCTCTCTGTTCTCTCGAAGGGTTCCCCTAGCCCTAACCCCTTTCCCCGAGCTCGCGCCGCTCCTCCGCGCGACCTCCCCGACCAAGCCCCGCGCCGCCACCGCGCCGTACCCGAGCCCCTCTGCGGCCAGCCGCCGCCGTCCCGAGGCCGGCGACCGCCTCCCGCGCCGCCCTCTCGGTCCGGCCGAGCCCTGTGGCCGCGGCTCCCTCCTCGCGTCCAGATCCGCGCGACCCCGAGGCCTCTCCGGCCGACCGCCGAGGCCGTCCGCGCCCCTTTCAGCGGGCCGATCCCCTCCTCTCCCGCACTTCCCCGGCGAAGCCTACTCCGGCCAACCGCGCGTGTGCGATCTCCCCCGCCGAGTTTTCCCCGAGGCCGGCGATCCCCTCCGCGAGCTTCTCCGCGCGCGTGCTCCCCCTCCCCGAGCCGCGACCCCGCCCGCGTCAGCGAGCCCCGGCGGATCTCTCCGCCGCTACCCTAGCCCCGCGGAGTTCCTCCCGCGCCCCTCCAGCGTTCCGGCGAAGCGCTGCCAACCGCCCCGGTCGCGCTCGCCCGCGCTGCCAGCCACCCCGCGGCCAGAGCCGCCCGACGAGCCTTTCCCGGCGGTTTCCCCGCCGTCCAGCTGACCCTGTCGGCGTTTCCCACGGCCATCCGCTGCCCCGCTGCTGTCCAGCGACCCCTCCCCGTCGCTGTCCGCTGTCGCAGCCGTGACCCGAGCCGCTGTCCGCGGTCTTTTGCTGTTCCCGCCGGCGTTTCCCGCTGTTCGGGATCTTCGACCTGCTGCCGAACTTAGTTTCGGATATTTTCCCAAGTTTTTCCCGCGGCTCCCCGCCAACGGAATCTGGTAATTTCTGGATAATCACAGTAGTTCGTCCCCGTAGAGTTGATGATGATAGATCGGTCCCCCGGTTCCCTCTCGGGAATCCGGTTAGCTGCGTTATATATTTTCGTTTAGCTGCGTTAGATTAATTTCCTGAGTTTTACTTGCTGGGTTGGTGTGATTTGGATGGATTATGGATTCCCGGATATTTCGGGAATTATTCGGTGGTGTTGGAATTATTCGGTGGTGTTGGAATTATTCGGTGGTGTTGGAATTATTTTTATGTGGCTTGGAATCATTTTGGTGGATATTTCTGTGGATTATTTTGGGTTGGAAAATATTTGCAGGAGTTTGTTGGCGCACTTCCCAGTTCTTGGGTTTGTCCCGGAATAGAGGAAGTGCTGCCCAAATTTTTACAAAAATTATATTTTATTAATTTCAAAACTGGCTTTCGAAAATGAATTTCTAAAACCGATTTTCGGGCGACGACCGTACCGGTCTGTGGGCCCCGGCGAAATGCAAACGCACCGGTCCGACCGGACGTTGAGGCATAAACCGAATTTTGAGGAAAAGGACCGAGTCTGAGACTCCTAGTTTTCTTTTATTTATTATTTTATTTTTAGGCTAAATATTATAGTCATTTAAATTCTGTATTTTATTTAATAATTCAGTCATTTTCTTATTTAATGTAAAAGAAAGATGTATCGGGCATAAGCCCACCCTAGGACCAGTAGCTGTGCCCATGTATTTGTGTAGCGTAGTTATTTTCTTTTCTTTTTCTGGTGGATGTGATTTGGGTGGATTTTGGATTGATTTCATATTCGTAGATAGGACGTAATTTACGGCTTAATTACGAGTTTAGCTAAAATAAATAAAATATTATTAATTCACTGTTTGTCACTAAAAGAAAACTGTATTTTATATACATATTATCAAAACACAAAGTTTTCCAAATTGTAATCGATTCTCGTGTATTTCCAAATAAATCAATTAACCGGCTTAATCAACGCATGTAGTTGCGACGTAACCGTTAGCTGTAGTTTAATACAACCTAAAACCTGACTAGGACATGACTACTAGAGATTGCAACTAGCACACTTAGTCTGGTTATTCAGGAATCTAAGTCGAATTCTCAATTGTAGGGTTTCGAGGACTGTACTAGCATCACCCCGGAATCAACAAACGAATCCAGTCAATAAAACAAAGGCAAGTGCAGTTATGTCTATTTGGTAATTTATCTAGTAATTGTTTTATTGCAATTTTAAACCACATTGCTACACGGAACTCTCTCCTAGAGTTTGAATATTGACTCATTGATTGAATCTGATTGACTCGGGATATTGGGGGAGTAGTGTAGCGTCTATGACCAATACCCCTATATTGCATCATTGATTGTGCGAGCTGATTCCTCCTATACACGAGGATAGGCCGGACCGTATCATTAGGATATAATTGAATCATCCCAAGCCGGTCATAGTTCGTTACCTATTCAAATCACATTGTTTTCAATTGTAGAATTGTGAAAAATATTGTTAAAGTATTTCAAATTGTTTAACATTGCAAATTTCAAATTATTATTTGAATTATTGGATATTCGTAATTGTACTTTGCTCCCTCCTGACTGGAGACCCAACATTTTAGGTATCATTGATGAGGCTTTGTTACGTGATCCCAAGACGAGGAATTCGAGATTGCTGAGCTGTTTTGCCTAGAGTTTTCTTTTATTCATGATGTATAAAAAATGGTTTAAGTTGTATCTTTTATTTCATGTAAAAGTTTAATAAAGTTTTAAATTTCCGAATGTTGAGTTGTGACAAATATAGTGTTGTTGTATGGTTACCTGCTACTGAACAGCTTATTGCCGCCGTCTCAACAACGGTGCAGGCTGGACATGATCCGGTTCGACCCAATTATTTGGGATCGGGTCGTGACAAGGACGCATCCTTTCAGCAGCTCAGTTATGTGTATCCTCAGTTATGTGCATCCCTTCAGCAGCCCAGTTATGTGCCGCTCTTCCAGCCAGGCTCACCGCCGTCTAAATGCTTCGACTAATGAAGCATTTATTGAGCAGAACGAGGGTGGCAATCAACCCTCTAGCTGGAGGAAGAGCTCCCCAAAACCGAGGAAGGGAAGAGCACCGCATGCCGACCTGTGGCCAGGGGAGGCTTCGAAAGAGCCTCCAAAGGCGAAGGAAGACCGTAATCGAAACCGAGGCTAAAGGAGCAGCTTTCAACACAACCAGAGTGGGCGACACCCACTTTGAAGGAAGAAAGAGCCTCCAAAGTTGCAGCACCGCCATTCCGATCTGTGGCTCTTCCAGAATGATGGAGACGAGGCTCGAGCATTCCTATCTTTGGATGCAACAGGCACCTTCCGCCTGCCTCGGAAGCCCTCCACTCCGACTTTTGGATGTAATAGTCACCTTCAAGTGCATCAATGAAGATATTGTGTCGCATCTTCACCTACGGGAGCATCTCATCAATAGAATGCATCCGAGTAAACAAGTTCATATCGGAAGAACGTGAGAGAACGAGAAGCAAACTCTCTCCATGCCACTATTTATAGGCCGGGCAAATCAAACCCATGCGCCAAGTGGATGGCTCTCCGAATTCCGTGTAATGAATTTGTATTAAATGGATGAACCGGACGCTTCGAATTCGGCCAAGTCAAAACGGCTATTTAAAGTACTCGAAGATCGTAACAGTCGTACCATTAAAGACGTGTCACAAAGCGGATACGTCGGCCAGACAGTGCATCACACAGACGCGCCCTTTGAACACCAAGCACATCACAGGGGATGCGCCCCCATGCGTCCCCATACGCCTAGTGGAACGCCGATCGATGCGCCCACTCAGTTGTCCATCGAATGTCAAAAACATTAAGTGCTGTACTGACAAAGTTGGCAGCACGACTCCCGAAGTCTGAACAGTTCAGAAGACGAAGCGTCGCCAACGTCAGCATCATCATTACTTTCCTCCGACGGCCATTGCCACATGGCCGACCAATCATCTCGCATGCGCCTCCGCAGCCATGCGCCTAAATCTGCATACGCCTCAGACTTTTCACTGAAACCTAAAGACAGAAGGAAAGTCACCATTAAAGCTCTGCATGCGCCTCAAAAGCCATGTGCCCCAAACTTCTCTCTGATCCCGAAAGACAGGAGTTAAGTCACTACTGAAGCCTCGCATGCGCCTCAAAAGCCATGCGCCCCGAATGGTTCGTGACTCCTAAAGGTTACGAGCCAAAGCCTCCTCATGTGCCCAATCCTAGGTGCATCCTACCAGATCATTCTCCACCAAATCCGAGATCTCTGAGCCATGGGTCGATGACACGTATTCTTTGACTCAACTCACCCAAGATCTCAGCAACAGAAAGATCTTCTCCTCTGCTACGTGCCGGCCCACAACAGCAGCATGAAGAATTCAACCCCTCGATCAGGGCGCATCGTTCATACGCCTCCATCAGCAGTCACCACGTGGCGTCCCCGCATCCAGGCGCATCCTACATATGCGTGCATGAGCAGCCAGCCTGCAGACTACAAATAAGAGGGATCATTTCCTTCACACACACAGACAGCAACGAAAAAATGAACAAACACACCACCAGAGAGGCAGATACAGACACTCAACGTCTCCCTCCTCTCAGCAAGCTTCAGCACCCAGAGCAATCCAGACCTTCAGAGAACCGATAATCGTCGTCAGATCGTCAACGGAGTCAACATATTACCAATCACTCCATTGGCATAAGGGACCCAGATAAACAAAAGTGTACTCCTAGGACTACATCTAAGTCCTATATTGTAACACTGTTCTGTTTGTATTGAAATTTGCCATAAAAGAATTTTAATGGCAAACAAGCTGGCGACTCTGCTGGGGACCTCTTTCTCCTCTACCGAGAAAGCTGCGTCGCAATCTGACGATGTGAAGGTGGGCTCCTTCTATAAGACGCTAGTCGTACGCCTCAATCAACAGGCGTATGAGGAGTTCATCTCTGAAGGCAGTGCGAGCCCTTCGAAGCGGCTGCCGAAGCCGAAGAAGACCCGCCGAGTCTGGGTGCGCAAGGTCGACGCCTCGGGCACCACCACCGAAGGGGTTGTGCCGATCCAGCCTTCCCTTCCTGCTGACGTCCTCAGCAACCAAGATACGCCCACTAGTGCAGTGCATCTCTCAAGGAAACGTGCGGCTGACCACATTCCCCAGCCATCTCCCTCTCAGGCGAGGAAGATGCGTCGACGGAACAGAGGCGCAGCCAATGCCCCGCGCATCACCTCTGATGCGCCACAGAAGATCTCTGTCTTTGACAGACTCACTCGCTGTAATGGCGAGGAGAATTCAGATTCTGAGTACTATGCGTCCCAGCAGACTGGTACGAAGAAGTCCATGGCAGCACGGGCCATACGCCCCAAACGTGCTATGCCAGCAGCAAGCCAGAAGAATGCGCTCACAATCATGTGCGCTGCTGATGGTAAGCTGTACAAGGTCGACTCAGGTACTTTTACGCCAGAAACGAGCCGACCTTCAAAGTCCTTGTCTCACTTGGGCGCATCAATAGTGTGCACAACCAAGTCGAATAAGGCAAATCCAGTGGTCTTGAACTCCCGCGCCTCCTCTGGTTGTGCGTCTGAGGGCCGTTCAAGTCACTTCAAATGTTGTTCCCCCACTACTGATCGGGACGCCTGTTTGGTATTAGATCAGGGGGCACAGCATTCACCTGACCACCCCGGCGCTTTGTCTTGCCATACGCCTTAAGGAGGTGTGAAGGTGGCACTCTCCTCCAACGATTTGCGCAACGTGATCACTCACAAGCGCCGATCAGGAGAGCCGACCGATAAGTACGATACGCCCCTCACAGGGCATACTTGTGCTGTGGTCACTATCAACTGCTGTTGCAAGGCGGCAGTCCCACCAAGGCAGTCAGTGTTCCAGCGGCTATAATCATCGACACCCCTCCGACGTCGCCTCGGGAAGAAGGTGTCAACAAAAAAAGAGCCAAGGATTGCTTCATGCAACGTGATCTCTAACTCCTCGTCAGTCCGAAAGACGACTGGCAACTCCTCGTCCTCGTCCAAGAGCCAGCCGAGGAAAACTAAGGCGAGTGTCTCGTCCTCCGGAGTGTTTCAAGGCACTCGGGGAAGAAAGAAGATCTTGGAGGAAACTGGGGGTAGTCAGATCTTTGTCGAGCCTCCTTTCGAAGACGAAGCTGTCTTCCAAAGCACAGCTGAGGCTGATCTTCTCGAAGTCAGCCTGTCGAACATGGCCGAGGGTCATCTAGCCCCTGTCCTTCAAGACGAGGGTGTCCCCCAAAACACAGCCGGGGGTAGTCTAGCCCCCACGGATCCGAGTCTCGGCGACGAAGAAGTCCTTTAAGACGGAACCAAGGGTAATCAGGCCCTTGCAGATGCTCCCGTCGAGAATGTTCTCCAGAACATAGCCGGGGGTGGCCAAGACGAAGCTCCAGGAGAGGTAACTCCCCTACAAGAGAGTGAAGCCGTGAGCGAAGCATCAACCGATCCATCCACTTCCAGCCGTGTCATGACAGTATACATGGCCGGGGGTGATTTCGAGTCTGATGCACCGCCACCAGACCTCGTCCAGCGCATGGACACATTAGAGGAAGGTTTTAAAACCCTCTCTGCCTCCATGCAAACACTTACTCAAGCAGTGTTTGAGATACGGTCAGCTTTGGCCAAGACACCTTCTACCGGTCCCGACCCAGGGGCCAATGGAGAATCAAGTATACCCCTTCAACGGGTATCCTTGGATACGGATCGCCGAGAATCACCTCGGACATCGGAGCCCTCAAATGCTCAACTTCAAGTAGTACCACCTTCCCCGACTCCCAGCTCCACGGAAGACGTGGTCTGAAGAACAGATGGCAACTCTAGAGGGGGGTGAATATAGTTATAGTAATAATAACCAATTAAAAATCAACTCTTTCATAATATAAAATTAATCAGAGTAAATGCGGAAAATAAATAAGGAGCAAGAGAGCATACGCAAACACAGCCGATTTTAACCTGGTTTCCCTCGTGGAGGACTAGTCCAGGTCTGAGAACTCTAGCTCAGGATTAAATCCACTATTTGTGAAAAAGTAGTTACACCCCGTGCCTTTACTTCAGAAGAGCATGTCAACTTCTTACAATGGATCGCAGTGGCGATGCTTGGAATTTTCCAAGCTACTTCTTGAACTCTTGCACAAGACTCCTAACTGAGAGATGCTGAGCACTCGAGACTTAGGAAACTTGTGGCTAGTAGATGAAGAAGGGTATGGCTTATATTGAGCTTAAGAGAGAAGAGAAGAGAAGATTGGATGATTGAAAATGAGAGAATTCTTGGCCTATTTATAGGTTTTTACCAGGCAGAATTCGGCCAAAATTCTGGTAGAAATTTTCAAATATTTGGCCGTTGGACAACAAGCAACCAGCAAGCCCTAAAAATTAGGGTGCTGATTTTTAGGGGACAGAGTTCGGTCCGAACTCTGTGTGGAGGCAGAGTTCGGCCCGAACTCTGTCTCCAGAGCACATAATGGGTCCAAGGGTCCAGTGGGCTGATTTTGGATGTGGAGCTTTATGGATTTGGATAGGTTATGGGTTGAGTCTCAAGAGCCCAGCATAACTCAGCTTACAATCATTCTAGACTCAATAAAATATAAAAGTACAGACTCAAAAAACGACTCGCATCTGCAAAAATGAGCTGTCGTCTGGCTTGAACTGGATGTAGTCGTCGTGTGTCGTATTGAATTATCACAAGTATTATTTAGTCAATGTTATCAATATTTGGTTGACTGTGACTTTGTGTCAACAATCTCCCCCATATTGATAATTGACAAAATAATAATTGTATATTTAATATCCATACCTGGACACATATAACGACATAGCTTCCCCATAATTTGTGCCGAGCTTAAGAATAGCTCCCCCATAAACAATGCTGTGAATCTTGTTGGCCTGTTAATAATATTCTTCCAAAAACACATATAAACCAAACAGAACAGAAATATACACATATCTCCCCCTTTTGGCATTTAGCAATATGAGATATATAGATAATAACTGGCAAACACACCAAAAAGAGAAGAAACTGCATATAAACTAAGATAATAACCAAGAGTCATAAGAACATAGAAACTGATAATAGTACTGCCAAAGTCTCAAAAGCACAACTCATAAGAAGTTTACTACAAATCAAGTACATAAAAGTAACTAAAACAAAATGCAAAAACATAATCTAAGATCAGCAGTAGCAGCATCACAAGTGGTGCATATCCATCATCGAGCATGAGAGGGCCGTCGTCCGAAGCATCAGTAAAGGAGCGACGTGGGTCCACAAAAGCCGCATCCGAATCCATGTAGCGACGAACCCAAGGGTCATCGATACGGAATCCCTCACGACCTGGGTCTCGCTCCATAGGAATGGGCATAGAAGTATGACGAGACATGGAATACCGAATATCATGCAGCGAGTTGCTGATAGCACTCATCTGCAAGGTAGTCCGATAGTCCAGCTGAGTCTATCGATCGTCCTCCAAAGTGAAGCGATCTCGGAGCATGGCCTGAAGAGACTCAAGAGTGGCAGGAGGAGGAGGAGGATCCTATCCGAGAGGAGGGGCCTCTGGCTCATCATCAGAATGCTCAGACACTACTGGTGAGCCGATGGCCGCCTGAAGCCTCCTTGCCTTAGAGAGAAAGGCAGGGGAAGGTAAGAATGGACACTCATCAAGAGGTACATAGAACGCACGAAAGATCATAGGAAGGTATAATGCATAAACCAAAGATCTTGGTTTCATCCTACAGTTGATCATCCAATCCATCATTGTGCGTGGAAGGTTAAAGGAAACATGGAAGTAGAGATGGTACAATGCTGAAATCTCAAAATAAGTGACTTCATCGGTAGAACCCGCTTTGGGTAGAATGGTGTTAAAGATGATCCAATGAAGCTCATAGAAATAAGGATTAAGGAATTTTGCCAAGAGCTTACGAGGACGTGTGTTAGGACTACACAGGTCGTCCTTGAAGCTCTCTAGTGAAATCCTTTCGGGAAAGATGAAGGATCTAGCTTCAACAAGCTTTTCCCAAGAATTAGGCTCTTGAAGCTCAAGATATTCGGCCAATTCAAAATCATCAAAGGAGATATCAATTCCCGCAACTCGTGAATAAATATGAGTGTCATCATGGGTCAAGTTGCAGTAAAACATTTGAATGGCACTACGATAAATGACCGAATTAGAAGTAAGGAGTTCATCAAGACAATGGTCACAAAATAGTGCATCATATTGTGAGAATATGGTAAAGTTGATGGGGTGTCCGCAAATACTGGACGTGTCCGAAAATTACTAAACCAATCATTTGAGGCGTCTAGTGATACAAAAATTTGGTCGTCGTAAGTGTTTGGATCATTGGGACGTAGAGGATTGAACAACGGATAGATTTGTTGTTCAATGGCCGGTGCAACGGGTAGTACAACGGGCGGCTCAACGGAAGGAGGAGCATTCGACGAGGATGCGCCCTCAGTCCGAAGTCTCTTCCCGCAGTTGAGCAATCGAGGGGCCATAACACAATAGATAATGAAAGAAATTGAGATATAGAAAAGTAAGGAATTATACCTCAAACTAGTGATGAACTATGGAAGAGAATTGAAAAATAAGCCTTCTCCTTGAGTTTGGGGAAGAATGGAGCACAAAAGAGGAGAAAATAGGGTTAGGGTTTTGATAGAATTGTGTTTGAGAAGATGGAAAGGTGGTAAGAAGGAAAGAGATGAAAGAGAAACCGAATATAGGGGAAGGGTTTCTCTTGGTCGGGTCAAATAATGACCATTGGATCAACATTTTAATCAACGGCTGGGGCTGTTCCCGATTCTGGAACAGTCGGACCGAATTCGGCCCGAACTCTGCTAGGAGCAGAGTTCGGCCCGAATTTCGGATCCTGGTCACAGAATGGGAATCAGGCAGAAATAGGAAAAATATTGGTTAAGTAATAGATAAACCAATATAAGATATGAGTATAAAGATAGGAAAGACCCAATTAGTGAACAAAAGAATAACAAAAATTGATTCTGAAGCAGCAATATGAAATTGAAATAATAGTATTTCAGCATGTGATAAATGAAAATGAACCATATAATAAACAAGGAATTATATCGTAATTCAATATTTTGAAGCTGCCATGGGTTAGCTGCAGGGGCCGGATCCCAGCTAGCAGTAGTCCTGAGGACTAGTGCACCGTGTCGCTTAGGCTTTTATGCCTTGTTGTCAGAAGGACCCTTTCGGCTTGTACCGATAGCAAGTTCATCATAATAGAATCAAGATATACTCGATATTTACGCAGGTTTATCTTAATTTATAACAGCTTCATCTAAGATTCCAAGTTCACGATAAAGAAAATTGAAGCGCTCTTCGGATAATGGTTTTGTGAAGAAGTCTGCTAACTGATGATCAGTGTCAATAAATTCTAAGTTAATCGTGCCATTTTGCTGATGATCACACAAAAAGTGGTGACGAATTTCAATGTGCTTCGTGCGTGAGTGACAAATGGGGTTCTTAGTCAAGTTTATAGCACTAGTGTTGTCACAAAAGATTGGAATATGCATGAAAGATAAATTATAGTCTTCAAGGGTTTGCTTCATCCACAGAATTTGTGCACAACAACGCCCAGCTGCGATGTATTCAGCTTCTGTTGTGGATAGTGCGACAGAATTCTGCTTCTTGCTAAACCAAGAGACTAAAGCTTTTTCTAATAAATGACACGTACTGCTCGTACTTTTATGGTCGACCTTGCATCCGGCGAAGTCAGTATCAGAGTAACCAATGAGGTCAAATGATGTTGACTTGGGATACCATAGGCCCACTGTAACCGTACCCTTAAGGTATCGAAAGATACGCTTAACCGCGGTCATGTGTGATTCTTTAGGATTTGCTTGATATCTAGCACACAGGAAAACGCTAAACATATTATCAGGGTGACTTGCAGTAAGATAGAGTAGACTGTCTATCATACCTCGATACTTACGTTGATCTACGGGTTTGCCACTATCATCTGGTTCAAGTTTGGTTGAAGTAGCCATAGGAGTGCTGATTGGTTTGACGTTGTCAAGGTCGAATTTCTTCAGCATGTCCTTTGTATACTTCGACTGACAGATGAAGGTTCCATTTGACATTTGTTTAACTTGCAGCCCGAGAAAGTAGTTGAGTTCTCCCATCAAGCTCATCTCAAACTCGGTCTGCATACACTTGGCAAAATCTTGACAAAGAGTTTCATCAGTAGAACCAAAAATAATATCATCTACATATATTTGTACTAAAAGAATAGTGTCTTTGAAAGATTTTATGAAAAGTGTAGTGTCAATTTTCTCTTTTGAAAAACCTTTCTCAAGCAAGAAATTGCTTAGCCGCTCATACCAAGCTCTAGGGGCTTGTTTGAGGCCATACAGCGCTTTCTTTAGCTTGAACACGTGGACGGGAAATTTGTGATTTTCAAAGCCAGGGGGTTGTTTTACATAAACTTCCTCTTTCATAAAACCATTCAAGAAAGCACTTTTAACATCCATTTGAAATAGTTTAAAATTTTGAAAATTTGCAAATGCACAAAGCATCCGAATGGATTCTAATCTAGCAACAGGAGCATACGTCTCATCGTAGTCGATACCTTCCTCTTGGTTGTATCCTTGGGCTACTAGACGAGCTTTGTTGCGTGTGACTGAACCATCTTCATTCACTTTGTTTCTAAAAACCCATTTAATACCAATAATCGAGTGATTAGCCGGTCTAGGAACAAGTTCCCATACTTGGCTCCTCTCGAATTGGTTGAGTTCCTCTTGCATAGCAGAAATCCAAAATTCATCATTGAAAGCTTCTAAAATATTTTTAGGCTCAATTTGTGAAATAAAGGCAGTGCTAGCAATAGAGTCTCTTAATGATGATCTAGTAGTTACTCCACGTGAAACTTTGCCGATTACCAAATTTTCTGGATGTAATGGCTTGAAAGAGAATTTCTTTGGCAAGCTCTCCAGAGAATTGGTTTCGGTTGTGGTGTTCATTGGAGTAGACATTGATGGCTCAACATCATCATCAAGAGTAGCTGCTGTACTGTTATCTTCATTAAAAGTCACATTTGTAGACTCTTCCACAATTAATAAGCGTTTATTAAAAACTCTATATCCCTTACTCTTGGCAGCATAGCCAAGGAAAATACCATCGTCAGCTTTGGCATTAAATTTGCCTAAGTTGTCTTTGGTGTTAAGGATAAAACATCTACAAAACTCTAAAATAAGAAATATTTGGGGTTCTCCCGAACCAAAGCTCATAGGGTGTTTTCTTCGTAATAGGACGAATAAGTACCCTATTTAAAATGTGGCATGCTGTACTAACAGCTTCAGCCTAAAAGTATTTCGGAAGTAAGAACTTGTTCAACATGACTCTAGCCATATCGCCAAGAGACCTATTCTTCCGCTCCACAACACCATTTTGTTGAGGAGTTCTTGGACAAGAAAACTCATGATCAAAACCATTAGAATCACAAAACTTTTCAAAATCAGAATTTTCGAACTCGCCTCCATGATCACTTCGAATTCGAGTAATCATGTAGCCTTTTTCATTTTGAACTTTCTGGACAAAAATCTTGAAAACCAAAATAGCATCACTTTTATAAGTAAGAAAGAAAACCCAAGTAAATCTTGAAAAGTCATCAACAATAAAAAAGGCATAGAGTTTTCCACCAAGACTTGCTACTCTACTAGGGCCAAATAAATCCATATGGAGTAGTTGCAGGGGTCTAGTAGTGCTTACAGAGTTTATGGAATGAAAAGATGACTTGGTTGCCTTATTCAACTCACATTCGGCACATATGGTGTCCTTTTTGAATGTAATGTCGGGCAAGCCTCTAACTAGCTTCTTGGTTGATAGCCTGGATATAGTATCCATATTGGCATGACCAAGACGCTGGTGCCATAGTAACCATTCATCTTTATGAGCATATAGGCATCTACCTGCATTGTTAGTATCTATAGACAAATAAAAAATATAAATATTGTCCTCTCTTACCCCTTCAAAAGCAATGTCTCCTGTTGACCTATCATAAATAAGGCATTTGTTTTGTCCAAAGTTAATGTCATAACCATGGTCAGCAAGATGACTGATGCTGAGCAGATTATGCTTTAACTCGGTCACTAGGCAGACATCCTTTATTACGGGAGAGGGAGGATAACCAATAATACCATTACCGATAATATAACCTTTTAGGTTATTGCCGAAGGATACATATCCTTCTCTCTTCATCGATAGTGATGCGAAAAGATTTGCGTCTCCTGTCATATGCCACGAGCATCCACTATCGAGAATCCACTTACTCTTAGTTGAGGAGGGAAGGTCCACCTACATCAAGAGTAGATGTGATCTTTGGTACCCAAGTTCTTGAGGGTCCTGAAGAGTTAGTTTTTGGAAACCATGCATATATCTTTCTATCTACTAATCTTTTAATTCTACATTATGGTGAAATGTGTCCATGTAAACCATAATAAGTACATGTAGCATTCCTATTTACATTAGGAGCATGCTGATGATGTCTATAAGCAGAATAATGAGGAGAAGTGTGATGATATGTAGATTCAGCATGGTGATGATGACTATATGGAGTGGCATGGTGATATTGTCTATATGGTATGGCATGATGATACTGTCTATATGGCATGGCATGATGAATTCTATATGTAGAGTGATGTTGATTGTGTCTTTGTACAACATGGTGATGATTGTATCTATGTGTAGCATGATGTTTTTGTGACATACGATAATTATTTCTACGTGCATGTGGTTTGTGTCCTTTGTGAAAGTGTGTGTACATATAAGCATGATTGTGAGCAGCATGAGGATGACGTGGTTGACTAGTATGAGTGATGTCATGCTTTGTGTGTGTCTCATGTGATTGGGTTTGAGGTTGAGCAACCTGTTTTCCCAATTTAGTCTCTAGTTTCTCAGAGACAGCTTGTAATTCAGTAATCTTAGCATTCAAACCATGCATCTTGGTAATAGTAATCTTGTGTCTGCTCTTTTCTTCTGCAATCTCCGTGTTGAGTATTGTGATTTTTTGTGTTTGTTGCTCAATACGTGCCTCGGCATCATGTAAGCTTATTTTAAGCTTAGATACCTCATCAGTGACATCCGTGGGTGTAGTGTCTCTAATGTTATCAAGTAATAGAGAAAGTCTTTGTATTTCGACTTCATGACTTTTGATTTTGTCCTTGGCATGTTTGTATTTACCAATGACCTTTTTGTGATCACTAAGTAAATCGGTGAAAGCATCGCCAAGTTCATCAAAAGTGAAGTCGTCAAGAGTTTCGTTTGATACCTTGTCGGACGTCGCCATTAGGCACACATTAGCCGAATCTTGAGGAGAGTTCTTTTCTTCCTCGGAGTCACTAGCTTCGCTTTCATGCCAAATACTTGTGTTGGCATATTTCTTTGAGGAGATCTTCTTGTATGGCTTCTCATAGCGGTTGTTCTTCTTCAAGAATGGATAGTCTTTTCGGACGTGTCCAGTCTTCTTGCAACCGTAGCAGGTTGGCTCTTCTTCTCCATCTTCTTGTGGTTCCTTCTTTTTTCGATTGAAGCAAAGGAATCTCTTGAAGTTGTGGACTATGAGAGATTGATCATCATCTTCTGAGTTGTCGTCATCCGTCTCTTCGGGTTCAGCCCTCCGTCGGTGAGCTTTGAGTGCGATCTCCTTAGCCTTAGGAGCAGGCTCTTCGAAGTCCTTGAGGTCAAGCTCATGAGTCATTAGCTTTCCCATCAAGGTTTCCATAGACATGGTTGTGAGATTATTTCCTTCTATGATGGCTGTCACCTTAGGGTTCCAAATTTTTGGTAGCCCCCTAAGTAGCTTGCGGATCTTCTCGTGATTTGAATATTGCTTCCCAAGCGAAGACAGGGGGTTGATGATGTCGAGGAATCTTGTGAACATTTGCGTGATCGTCTCGTTTGGCTTTATCTTGAAAGCCTCGTATTCTTGAGTGAGACGGCTTATCTTTGATTCCTTGACTTGGGTGGTTCCTTCATGCGTCACTTCTAGAAGTTTCCATACTTCGTGAGATGTGGTGCATATAGATACCCTGTTGAACTCATTCCTGTCTATAGCACAGAATAAAGCATTAATAGCTCTCGCGTCTAGACTTGCCTGTTTCTTCTCCTCGTCAGAATATTTTTCATGTGATTTCTCAACGAGATCGCCATTGACAACTATTCTGGCGGGCTTTTTGTAACCGTCAGTGACGATAGTCCACAGGTCAAAGTCTAGCGACTTGAGATAAAAACTCATCCTTGTTTTCCAATACGTGTAGCTAGTTCCATCAAATAGGGGAGGCCTATGAGTGGACTGTCCTTCACTGTGATTGGAAATCAAGGATTGTGTGGTTGTCATGGATCAGCTCTAGGATGTAAGTCCTTGTAAAGAGAACAGAGCTCTGATACCAATTGAAGAACAGATTACAACTCTAGAGGGGGGTGAATAGAGTTATAGTAATAATAACCAATTAAAAATCAACTCTTTCACAATCTAAAATTAATCAGAGTAAATATGGAAAATAAATAAGGAGCAAGAGAGCATACGCAAACACAGCCGATTTTAACCTGGTTTCCTTCGTGGAGGACTAGTCCAGGCCTGAGAACTCTAGCTCAAGATTAAATCCATTATTTTTGAAATAGTAGTTACACCACGTGCCTTTACTTCAGAAGAGCACGTCAACTTCTTACAATGGATCGCAGTGGCGATGCTTGGAATTTTCTAAGCTACTTCTTAAACTCTTGCACAAGACTCCTAAATGAGAGATGCTGAGCACTCGAGACTTAGGAAACTTGTGGCTAGTAGATGAAAAAGTGTATGGCTTATATTGAGCTTAAGAGAGAAGAAAAGAGAAGATTGGATGATTGAAAATGAGAGAATTTTTGGCCTATTTATAGGTTTTTACCAGGCAGAATTCGGCCAGAATTCTGGTAGAAATTTTCAAATATTTGGCCGTTGGACAACTAGCAACCAGCAAGCCCTAAAAATTAGGGTGCTAATTTTTAGGGGACAGAGTTCGGCCCGAACTCTGTGTGGAGGCAGAGTTCGGCCCGAACTCTGTCTCCAGAGCAAAGAATGGGTCCAAGGATCCAGTGGGCTGATTTTGGATGTGGAGCTTTATGGATTTGGATAGGTTATGGGTTGAGTCTCAAGAGCCCAGCATAACTCAGCTTACAATCATTCTAGACTCAATAAAATATAAAAGTACAGACTCGAAAAACGACTCGCATCTGCAAATATGAGCTGTCGTTTGGCTTGAACTGGATGTAGTCATCGTGTGTCGTATTGAATTATCACAAGTATTATTTAGTCAATATTATCAATATTTGGTTGACTATGACTTTGTGTCAACATGGTCGAGATGATCAGGGACTTGCGCGAGCGCTTTGAGTCCAAGACGAGACAAGAGGAGCGCCAAAAGATGGGGATTCCCCAACCTTATCCCCTCGAGTGGAACAAAGTGGTTTATCCTCCTAAGTATAAACCACAAACACTGACGCCATATGACGGGAAGGACTCTCCTCGTCGCTATCTGACGTACTTCCAGTCTCAGACGGGACATCTTCCGAAGGAGGACGCGCTACTCACCAGCATATTTGTTGGAGCACTGAAGGGAGTGGCGTACGACTGGTACTGCAGCCTCCCCGACAATTCCATATCCTCCTTCGATGACTTGACGCACCTTTTTCTCGACCGTTTCTACGACGGCAGAAAGGACATAAAAATGGCGTACCTTATAGAGATACGCCAGAAGGAGAAGGAAACGGTTCGAGTGTTCATCGAACGTTTCCGACAGGCCTGCTTCAGACTGCCCCCGGGTATGCCAGAACATGCGCTCCTCTCCTCCTGTAGCATGAAAATGCTGTCTGCAGTCAAACTCTAGCTCAACTCTACTCCTCCTTCCGACTGGAGCTCCTTGATCATTGAAGCAGAAGCCGCAGAAAAGAAGGCGGCCAATGCTCGTCTTCTGGGAGTCAGTTTCCCTGCCTTTGAGGACAAGGGGAAACGGCCTGCAGCCAACAACCCCGGACGAGAGACGAAGGGGAAACAGGCATTGATTGTCAATGCCTCAAAAGGTGCGTCCGCATCTACTCAGAAGCCTCCACCTGCACCAAGGCCAAAGGAGGTTTATTCGTTCAACGATGAAGACACCCTGCAACTCTTTGAGATACTGAAGCAGGGTGACAAGATCAAGCTGCCAGACCCGAAGCGTCCCGACGAGGTTGGGAAAGTGGACAACCAGAGGTACTGTCACTACCATCGGTTTGTCGGACACCCAACCAAGGACTGCTATATCCTCAAGAATTACATCCAGCACATGATCAATGCGGATGTAATCTCCATCGACTACGAGGAGAAGACGGTGTCGGCCAATGTGGTTTCACTCCAGTTTGGCACCCTGCCGCCGACTACAACACAAGATGGCGTCGTCCCCATCCCTAAGGCGACAATGGAGGTGGTTAACTTACCACCTACTCGTGACAACGTGAGTGGACTCATCCCACTCACCACATCTCGGGGAGAGATCCTCTGGGTTCACCCTGATCTCGTCTACGAGGTGACTCAACCGGAGGTACGCCCTACCTCCAAATCCAAAGGCAGAAAGATCAAGTCTTGTCGCATGGTCTCTTCTTCAGCAGAAGAGGCACTTCATGTACAGACGCATTCACAACAGAACGCCCAACTCGACGAAGCTGCCATCGAGGTGGTGCCTCCTTGCACCGTCCCTGCAGTCCAGGAGGAGGGCCCGTCTAAGCCCCCAACAGCCAATAAACAGAAGTAGATAGAGGCCCGCTTCGATAGGCCTCTGTGAAAGGAGAATGCTTTGGGGTTAGCCAAGCCCCACAACTTCGACATACTGGCACAACTGGCCAGTACTCTCGCCCGCCTATCTCTGTTTGAGCTCCTTCATCTTTCCAAAGACTCCCGAGAAGCTCTTTGTGAAGCTCTGAAGGATGCTGAATCCTTTCTCAGTCAGGTCAAGCAGTCTGAAGATCTTTCGACTGTATGTATGCACTGCCACTGTGCGGATGAGGTTATCCCCAATATAACCTTCACCCAACAGGACATGCTGCTCAAGCACAACCGACACAATAGACCGCAGTATTATACAGGGTATATCGGTTCAGTCAAGGTGAAGCGGATTCAGATCGATCCGGGGTCTTCCTTCAGCATCATCCCGAAGATGCTGCTCTTAATACTGAGGATCCCTATGTACCGGTTGGCGCCTTCCAATACAACTATCAGTGGCTTCAACGCCAGCAAAAGCGAGCCGCTAGGCAAAATACGACTAAAGTGCCATATCGGTAACCTCAGAACCGAGGTCACTTATTATGTCGTGGACACCGAAGTCAACTACAACCTGCTGTTGGGTCGCCCATGGCTGCATGAGTACATGGTGGTGCCATCCATGCTCCACCAATGTATGAAGTACGTGTCCACCAACAACGTCATCCGGACGGAGTTCGCGGACATCGATCCTTTCAAAGGGATCGAAGCCTACTTCACGGATTCTGACTTGTACAAGTCACCTGACGAGGAGGAAGCCAATGATGCTGATGACGAAGCAGAGACGGCAGCAGAGCCGGACATGTAGCCTGAGGTCACTCCCGACGCTCCTTTGAAGATCCGACTCAAAGGCAAACCGCCTCAAAAGTTGCCTCCCATGAGCATTAAGCTTCTCGGGAAGGCACCAGCTGCTCCTGAAGCTCTCCTGAAGATACGACTCAAGGGAAAGCCGCCTCAAACATCGGCTCCCCTTGTGGTGAAACTACAGGAGAAGGCGCCAATCATCGGAGGCATAGTGGAGGCACCTCTGAAGTGCGTCTTAAAGGCAAGCCGCCGCCATCCAAGCTGCCAGAAAAGGCCCGCATAGTCCTCTCGGACTCCAAGACCAACACTGTGGTGGACTCTCCCAATCCCACTCCAGTACTCACAGATGAAGAGCTAGGGGAATATATCTCTGCTGATGTAGATGCCCCCTCTCTGGACAATGTAATCCCACGGGATAAAATCTCGTATTTCATCAATAATAGAGTGTCTTTTAATTATTCTAGTCTTCCACATTGGAACGCCATGTATACATTAGATAACGCTCTACGGTCGTTGTAAACACAAATAACGACCGCTCATCATGTAAATCGAGTAGTCCCGTCCCAAGGGGCTGTTACATAGTCCCGCCACGGAATCGAGACGAAGAACCCATCATCTTCGGCAAAGTTGAGCATTATCAAGACCTCCCGCCACTCGAGCCAGAACCAGATACCGGCAGAATGCAAGTCTATCGGTACGCGGACAAGGCAAAGTACCTCATCCAAAAGATGGGTTACGACCTAAAAAGCGACAAAGGCCTGAACTACGGCAAGGGTCGACGTCTCCCCCTCCGGCTTCCGACACCTAAAGAAAAGCCGTAGGACTACTACAATAAAACTCGACGGGGGGGTAGGCTATGTCATGCCACCGTCAACTCCAGAGAGTTCAGACGCAGAAGAGGTAAAGCATTCTCACTCGTCCGAAGCATCGACTTGGGATTCCGATACCAGCATCGTATCAGTCTTCAAGAAAGTGCTGTCAGCCAATATGACATCAACACAACCTCAAGAAGATGAAGGCCAAATGCCAGAATTTTTTGAAGAAGAACCTTGGGCTCAACGCCTGGGAGAACAGTAGAAGTTTCGTGTTGAACTACGTGAACCTCCCACCGAAGACGAGGTCGAACAGATCGACCTTGGGGATGGATCTTCTTCCAAACCCATCTTCGTCAGCAAAAGCCTAAAAGGAGAATACCGAGAATCTTTAATCCAGCTGGCTAAAGAGTATATCGACGTCTTCGCCTGGAGTTATGAAGATATGCCGGGACTTGACCCCCAGATCGCGATGCATAGGCTGAACATCTTACCTGATGCCAAGCCTATCAAACAACAACAGCGACGCTTCCATCCAGACATCATGAACGCCATCGATCAGGAGGTGGACAAGCTCTTGACCAGCGACTTCATCCGTGAAGAACAACACCCAGATTGGGTAGCCAACGTCGTCCCCGTCACCAAGAAGAATGGAAAGATACGAGTTTGTATCGACTTCAGGGATCTCAACTCTGCCTGCCCGAAGGACGAATTCCCACTTCCCATCACCGACGTGATGATCGACAACACATGTGGCTTCGAACGCATGTCTTTCATGGACGGGTATTCGGGCTACAACCAGATCAAGATGTTTCCCGATGACGCAAAACACACGTCATTCAGGACTCCAAAGGGCATTTTCTGCTACACAGTGATGCCCTTCGGCTTGAGGAACGTTGGTGCGACATACCAACGATCTATGAGCACCATTTTCCGTCAGCATCTTCGCAAGACAGTCGAATGCTATGTTGACGACATCGCAGTCAAGAGCCGTCTTAAAGGAGATCACCTACAAGACCTCAAGACAGTCTTCGACCTCATACGGGCGCACCAGCTCAAGATGAACCCTGCTAAATCCTTTCTAGGGGTTTCTAGCGGAAAGTTTTTGGGCTTCATCATCACGACGAAAGGCATTCATGTCGATCCCGAGAAGACCAAAGCCATCCTCGATATGGACCCTCCGAAGAACCTTCGATAACTTCGAGGCCTACAGGGGCGTCTGGCATATATCCGGAGGTTCATAGCAAACCTTTCTGGCAAATGCCAACCCTTCACTCAGCTCATGAAGAAGGGAGTCTCTTACGTCTGGACAGAAGAGTGCCAAAAGGCTTTCGACGACATCAAGACTTATCTGACAAGCCCGCCTGTCCTGGTGGCACCCGTCGCTGACAAACTATTTATCATCTACGTCCGTGCCATGGATCATTCCTTCGGTGCTCTGCTAGCTCAAAACAGCGATACAGGCTATGAGTAAGCAATCTACTACCTCAGTCGAACTCTGATAGGGGCCGAACACCAGTACAAACCCATTAAAAAGGAGTGCTTGGCTCTGGTATTTGCCATCCAAAAGACTCGTCATTACGTCTCGGGCCAGACAATTCATGTTATTTCCCGAGTCAATCCGCTCAGAGTCCTCATGATGAAGCTATGATCATTAAACTCCTGGCTTGCCACATGGGCGATCTTGCTAATGCCATACAACATGGTGTTTGTTCCACAAAAAGCTGTTAAGGGTCAAGCTCTAGCCGACTTCTTACCTGCACACCCCATCCCAGAGTCCTCAAGACTCTATGAAGACATCCCGGATGAGGTCCAAGAATCAAACGTCACCGAAGAAGGCTCCGTCTGGCGGATGTTTTTCGATGGTGCTTCAAGAACAGGCCCCAAAGGCCAAATCATCGCTGGAGTGGGGGTGGTATTAGTCTCCCCCGATCAGCTGGTCATCCAGCGTGCTTACTTCCTTTCAAAGTCGTGCTCCAACAATGTTGCTGAGTACAACGCGCTCATTATGGGACTCCAGCTGGCGCAACAGCTGGGGGTGAATCATCTGAAAGCCTACGGCAACTCGAAACTCATCGTAAACCAGATCGAGGGCAATACGAAGTTCGCCATAAAGATCTGATCCCTTACCATGAAGTTGTATTGAACATCATTTCAACCTTCACCGAGTTCTTCATCGAACACGTACATTGTCTACAAAATCTGGAGGCTGATGCCCTGGCTGGCCTCGCAGCCTCATTGGCAGCACCCCTCGGGACTCAACACTACGTCACAGTGGTGGGTCGAGACTTGGTCTGTCCTAAAAACAACCTGTGCTCACGAGTGGCCCATGCCATGTCAACCAGTACCGGTGTCAATGTCCGAGACTGGAGATTCCCGTTCATCGACTTCGCTGTCTACGGAATTCTCCCAGAGGACCCGAAAGAAGTCGTCTCAGTCAGGAGACGCTCTCTTCGATTCTACTACGATACGGCTACTAAAATGCTGTACCGACGCTCCTACGATGGACTTCCCCTTCGATGTTTGTCCAACGAAGAAGCAGCCGAAGCCTTTCGAGAAGCTCACGATGGAACATGCAGGGCCCATCAACCTGGCCCTAAGTTGCAGGACCGACTGCAACGCATGGGCTACTACTGGCCAACCATGGCCGCTGATGCTGTCGAATATGCTAAGAAGTTCCATGCGTGCCAGCTTCACGCAGACTTCATTCATACACCGTCAGAACCACTACATCCTACAGTCGCCTCCTGGCCCTTCGAAGCTTGGGGCATGGACATTGTGGGACCAATCACCCCTCCTTCATCGAGAGGACACCGCTTCATCCTAGCCATCACTGACTACTTCTCCAAATAGGCAGAAGCAGTTCCACTGGCAGAAGTGAAAAGCTCCAGGGTGATCAGCTTCATCAAACACCACGTCATCTACCGTTTTGGAGTACCCCGTAGGATCATCCATGATAATGGTCCTCAGTTTATCAGCCATGTTTTCAACAGATTCTGTGACAAGAATTGCATTCAAAATGTGGCATCAACCGCCTACAATCCGACAGCAAACGGATTGGTCGAGGCGTTCAATAAGACTATCGTCAGGCTACTCAAAAAGGTCGTGTCATCCAACAAACGCGACTGGGACGAAAAGCTCGGTGAATGCCTTTGGGCCTACCGCACGACGGTACGGACACCGACAGGCAACACACTATTCTCCTTGGTCTACTGGAGCGAAGTGGTACTGCTTCTCGAGATCCAGATACCCTCTCTTCGTGTAGCGATCACAAACCAACTCACAGAAGAGGACAATCAACGTCGTCGTCTGCGGGAACTGGAGGCACTTGACGAAAAGCGTCTCCTAGCTCAACAATACATCGAACTTTACCAAGCCCGTATATCACAGGCTTTCAACAAAAAGGTCAAGCAGAGGACTTTCTAAGTAGGCGATCGGGTTCTGGCAGTCAGGAGGCCGATGGTGTTGACTCACAAAACACCAGGAAAGTTCGAGCCCAAGTGGGAAGGACCTTTCATCATAGAGACGG
The DNA here is from genome assembly GCA_029216955.1 of Iris pallida. Lineage (NCBI taxonomy): Eukaryota > Viridiplantae > Streptophyta > Magnoliopsida > Asparagales > Iridaceae > Iris > Iris pallida. Next base: position 48,190 of record JANAVB010030294.1, on the reverse strand, counting down.
TATACTCAAACGGTACTTACCGCCTCGCCAAACCCAATGGGGACTTGTTTATAATGCCCATCAACGGCAAGTTCCTGAAGAAGTACTACTCTTGACATCTTTCAGACATGTGCTTCCACCAGGGGATCTGTAAACCCAATCATCAGGGCTCACGGACAATTCTCGTCCACAAAATCATACGCTTCCGGAACCCAGCTGTTCTGTAGCATCCTCCAGTAGAAGGACAACCACGTCCACATCACCTCTGAGTTGTCCCCCTACACCCTACAAAGTAGAATCTTACATCCCATAAGACTACGCTATCCATCATGTTTACCACGTCTACATTACCTCTGAGTAAACATCCCGTACAGTCAACCCCTGCGTTGCCGTACATTAATCGCAGAACTTCCACGTCCACATTACCTCTGAGTAGTTCCGCGTATCCTCTAGAATCATTCCTACCACGTCCATAACACCTCTGAGTGGGAAGATTCTATCATTTTGAATCCCATATTTGCCACATCCACATTACCTCTGAGCAAACATGTTGGTTCTTTCAAACTTATTATCTGTACCTAAAAACCAAGGTGCGCAAAAGATAATAGGTCCACACAAATCATCAAAGTTCATGACAGCAAAAATGAACACATCACAGAAAATTGTGTACTTCTTTATTTTCTAAAAAAAAGAGAGTAAAGGATTATACTATCCCTAGCAAGAGTTGCAAATACACAAAAAGAAGAAGAACTCTCTCTCTCTCCATCTCACGCCTATTTATAGGCTTGGTCACACGCGTGAACCGATGAAGTGTGACCTCAGTCGTCGCCTCGGGTTCTGTGAAGAGATAATCGCAAATAAAACCAAAAAGATCATCATTAATCTTTCTTGGTTATCGAGGCGTTATCATTTGCATTAACTGAGCGGAGCATACGCCCCGTCACTGGCACGGAGTATCTATGTGCCCCGACAGTCATGCGCCCCAACCGCCATGCTTCTTATTCAAAGTATTCCAAAACTTGTCCAAAATTTTTGAAAACTTTGAAGGGGGCCTTGTAGAAGCATGAAATTTCAGAACCTGAAGACCTATGAGCCAGACACTACATAAGCCAGAGCTCGGACAAAGTACTTCACACAGCAAAAACAATAAATATGGACATTGAAAGAGGACTTTTTATTACATATAAAAGTCTATTACATGTCTAGAAAAGATTGTACAAAGGAAAATTTCTACAAAAGAAAAGATCCTAAGTCTACAGCCAGCAGCCACTATACGCCCTCAAATAGGTGCAGCAATCACCATGCGCCCTCAGTCGGGCGCATCCTACCATGCGCCATCAGCAGGGCGCATCCTTTCAGCAGCTCAGTTATGTGCATCCTCAGTTATGTGCATCCCTTTAGTAGCCCAGTTATGTGTCGCTCTTCTAGCCAGGCTCACCACCGTCTAAATGCTTCGACTAATAAAGCATTTATTGAGCAGAACGAGTGTGGCAATCAACCCTCTAGCTGGAGGAAGAGCTCCCTAAACCAAGGAAGAGAAGAGCACCGTATGTCGACCTGTGGCCAGGGGAGGCTTCGAAAGAGCCTCCAAAGGCGAAGGAAGACCGTAATCAAAACCGCGGCTAAAGGAGCAGCTTTCAACACAACCAGAGTAGGCGACACCCACTTTGAAGGAAGAAAGAGACCCCAAAGCCGCAGTACCGCCATTTCGATCTGTGGCTCTTCCAGAATGACGGAGACGAGGCTCGAGCATCCCTATATTTGGATGCAACATGCACCTTCCACCTGCCTCGGAAGCCCTCGACTCCGACTTTTGGATGTAATAGTCACCTTTAAGTGCATCAATAAAGAATTGTGTCGCATCTTCACACTCGGGAGCATCTCATCAACAGAATGCATCCGAGTAAACAAGTTCATATCGGAAGAACGTGAGAGAACGAGAAGCAAACTCTCTCCATGCTACTATTTATAGGCCGGGCAAATCAAACCCATGCGCCAAGTGGATGGCTCTCCGAATTCCGTATAATGAATTTGCATTAAATGGATGAACCGGATGCTTCGAATTCAGCCAAGTCAAAACGGCTATTTAAAGCACTCGAAGATCGTAGCAGTCGCACCATTAAAGACGTATCACAAAGCGGATGCGCCGGCCAGACAGCGCATCACACAGACGCGCCCTTTGAACACCAAGCACATCACAGGCGATGCGCCCCCATGCGTCCCCATACGCCTAGTGGAACGTCGATCGATGCGTCCACTCAGCTGTCCATCGAATGTCAAAAATATTAAGTGCTGAACTGACAGAGTTGGCAGCACGACTCCCGAAGTCTGAACAGTTCAGAAGACAAAGCGTCGCCAACGTCAGCATCATCATTACTTTCCTTCGACGGCCATTGCCACGTGGCCGCCCAATCATCTCGCATGCGCCTCCGCAGCCATGCTCCTAAATCTGTATGCACCTCAAAAGCCATGCGTCTCAGACTTTTTACTGATCCCTAAAGACAGAAGGAAAGTCACCATTAAAGCTCTGCATGCGCCCCAAAAGCCATGTGCCCCAGACTTCTCTCTGATCCCGAAAGATAGAAGTTAAGTCACTACTGAAGCCTCGCATACGCCTCAAAAGCCATGCGCCCCGAATGTTTCGTGACTCCTAAAGGTTACGAGCCAAAGCCTCCTCATGCGCCCAATCCTAGGTGCATCCTACCAGATCATTCTCTACCAAATCTGAGATCTCTGAGCCATGGGTCAATGACACGTATCCTTTGACTCAACTCACCCAAGATCTCAGCAACAGAAAGATCTTCTCCTCTGCTACATGCCGGCCCACAACAGCAGCATAAAGAATTCAAGCCCTCGATCAGGGCGCATCGTTCATACGCCTCCATCAGTAATCACCACGTGGCGTCCCCGCGTCCAGGCACATTCTACATATGCGCACATGAGCAGCCAGCCTGCAGACTATAAATAAGAGGGATCATTTCCTTCACACCCAGACAGCAACGAAAAAACAAACAAACACACCACCAGAGAGGCAGATACAGACACTCAACGTCTCCCTCCTCTCAGCAAGCTCCAGCACCCAGAGCAATCCAGACCTTCAGAGAACCGATAACCGTCGTCAGATCGTCAATGGAGTCAACACATTACCACTCACTCCATCGGCACAAGGGACCCAGATAAACAAAAGTGTACTCCTGGGACTACATCTAAGTCCTATATTGTAACACTATTCTGTTTGTATTGAAATTTGCAATAAAAGAATTTTAATGGCAAACAAACATGACAAATGTTTGTATTCTCAAAATACAAATGGAAGTTGCGTCATCTTATGCTTGTATGTTGATGATATCATTATCCTAGGATCTTCACTAGAATTAATAAATAACACTAAAAATTATTTATCTAACCAGTTTGATATGAAAGACCTAGGCGAAGCCAACTTAATCCTAGGAATGAAAGTTTCCAAATGCAAAGAGGGCTATACTCTATCATTAGCACATTCAATTAAAAAAATACTAAAAAAGTTTTAGTATTTTGACAAAAAATCTACCCTTACTCCTTATGACAGTAATGTTGTTCTCAAGGTGAATGAAGGATCACCTAGAGAACAACATAGATATTCATAAATGATTGGGTCCCTTATGTACAAAATAAATATGACCAGACCTGATATTGCATTTGCTATTGGGAGGCTAAGTAGATTACTAGTAACCCAAACCAGTCATATTGGACTGCATTGGATAGAGTATTTAGATATCTTAAGGGTACTCTAGATTATAAATTTTATTATACTATATACCCTGATATCATAGAAGGTTACTCAGATGCAAATTGGGTAACTGATTCACATGATGTGAAATCTACTGCTGGATATATTTTTACTCTAGGAGGATCTGCAATCTCCTTGGGATCATGTAAACAAACTATCATTTGCCATGAGTACAATGGACTCTGAAATGATAGCTTTGGACACTACTTGTACAGAAGCCGAATGACTTAGAAATCTTATTATACATATACCTATTTCTGTTAGTCTTGTTCCTGCAATTTCTATAAAATGTGATAATAAATCTGTTATAGAACTACTAAAGCATGATTCTGTGAATGCTAAGATGAACAGACACTTGCAGCTGCGTTTCAAGTCAATAAAGAGCCTATTAGGCAAATATGTGGTTCTTGACTATATAAAGTCAGAAAAGAACCTTACAGACCACTTGACGAAGGGTCTGTCTAGGACATTGATCCTAGAATCATCGAGGGGGATGAGGTTAAGCCCATAAGTTAGTCACCAGCAATGGCAACCCAACCAAGTTTGACTGGAGATCCCAAGAAGCCGGTTCAATAGGTAGAAACAAGCTGGACCAGGTGACTATTATGGAACACTAATCCTGAGATTAAATTCTCTTAAAATAAATGTCCAAGAGGCTGTACAATGTGTACATGGATACACCATCCCTATGGTGACAGTGTTCCGATGTGATATGGTAAGGATGAGTTTTAACTCTTAATAAGTCCAAGCATGATATATATATATGCAGGGTTGACTCCTATCACTAACCCTTGAGGACTTACCTATATGAGAGGTTATGAAGGTCACGATTATAGGACATGACGTCCCTAGACAACTCTCATGAATGTGAAAAGTGCACATGGACAATCAAACGTGCCACTTGATAAACCCAAGTACCTCTAGCGTACTATGTGTGCTATTTTTTGAATTTGGTTCAAGAAGATTGATCAAGGTGTAGTCCATCAAGCTCTTCTTTTGACAAACACAATAGTCACTACGTGAAATTCAATGCTATAGTCCATCTCATTTATGCATAGTATATGACTGTCCAAAAATTCACTTATTCTTCTCTTATTTTCTTTCCTTCTATTTCTTTGGAACTTGACTTTATGGGGGGGAAGATTGTTAGTTGTATGAGCAAAAGCTCAATTATCAAATTGAAGAATAGTCCCACATCGGTTGGAGTGGGAGAATGAATTGTGCATATAATGATTTGTTTTCTTTTGCTTCATTGAAGTATTGTGTGGGTACGTGCCCACATCTATGGGCGTTGAATGCCTATTCGATTTCCTCTTCGGGTTAGGGCTCAAAACCTAAAAATATTTTTCCTGCTCTTCAAATTTTTTGACCGTTTCTAAAAGCATAAATATTTGAACGTTGGACAGTTTTTTCTCATTAAGTCCAAATGTTACAAACACATTTTTTTTATGTGCCTTTATACAACATTATTCAGATCCTTCAGTTCAGCTTTTGGTTACATTTCCTATGCCTATATATTTAGCCTTCATCTCTTTCTCTCCTACATAGAAAAAAAATCCTAAGAAAAGTTCTCTTGAATTATTGTCCTTCCGAATCGCTATTGTTCTTCATTCTTGCTCTGGGCAGAGCTAAGTCAAGGGTCGCTCTCTCTGCCACTACTAAAATATGCTCTATTAGCGACGTTATTTAGCGATGGAATAAAATTCCGTCGCAAAACATATAATATAGCGATCCCTTCTAATGATATCGCAAATCGTCGCTGAAATAGCGACGTTTAGCGACATTAGAACATTACGTCGCTGAATAGCGATGTCCAGCAACATATTGTTAAAATATGTCACCTATATTAAAATGTTTGCGACGGTTAGCGACGTCGACTGCTGACGTCGCTAACGTTTTTACTTAGGGCACAGGACTCCTTTTTCCCCCTCACTCGAAAACTCGAAAATTTTGTTCTCTCGGCGCATCCCTCCCTCCCCCCCGGTGACTCCCTCCCCTCTCCCCGGCAAATCCCCCCCGCGGCAAATCTCCTCCTCCTCGAGCTCCTCATCCCCCAATCCGAGCTACTCCTCCTCTCCGGTAAACCCTAACCTAACTCCTCCTCCTCCTTCTCTCCCACACACACACACACACGGACACACACACACACACACACACACACACGGACACATGGACACACACATTAGGTTGATCCGACTTCCACATTGATTTTGTTGTGTTCCTACTGGTAGAGAGTTGGTAAGTGTGTGTGTTTTTATGTTTGGAAGAATTAGAGGGATTGGTAGAGAGTTAGAAAGGAGAGTTGGAGAGTTAGAAGGATTGAGAGTGTTTGGTTTTGGTTTTGAGTAGTGTGTGTATATTAGAGTCAGAGAGAGTGAAGTATAGAGAGTGTAGAGAGGGGAGGAAATTGAGAGTGTAAAGGGGAGGGGGTGCTCCTAATAGCAGCACTGAACAACAGCAGTAGCAGGGCAGTAGCTGTCCCATTGACAGCCCTTAAACACCCCCATAGTTGTCCCAAGCTTGGCCTATTTGCTGTCCCAAACTACCCCCAAAAACCTGTCACAAACCACCCCATAACAGCCTATATCCAGTCCTATTACCAGCCCAAATCTGTCCTCAAACCAGTCCATGTATCAGCCACATAAGCACTCTAAAACAGTCCTAAACCAAGCATACAAGCTGTCCCTAAACAGTCCTATATTCAGCCCTTTGTACAGCTCCATAACAGCCCCTAAACTGAGCCTATTCAGTCCCCAATTGTAGTCCCATACCAGTCCTGTTTAGCCCCCATGTAGCAGCCTAAAACCTGTCATTATACCTCCCATTGATAGCCCATTCCTGTCCCTAAAACCATCCCCTAAAATAGCACACTAGCTGTCCCAAACAGCCCCATAACAGCCCCGTAGGAACCATCAAACCAGTCCATAAATCATGCTACGAGAACCAATACAAACCAAACACACAACCGTAATATATTGTCTTTGACCACCTAGAAAAATCCTAATACTTTGTAAATGAAAAAAGTAAATACAATGCACGTATCGATTAATTCATCCGAAGAATCGATCCTTACAACTTCTTAAGATTACAACTTCTTAAGGCAAGGACTAGTGGTAAGGTTAGGAGGAGTAAGGTATATGTGTGTGTGTATGTTAATTATCTGTGTGTATGAAGAAAGAGCTTAAATTGGTGTGGGTGTATAGTTGTGTACAGGAAATAGTGTCTGTCCCTGTTTTCTAAAGGAAGCAGCTATGAAGAGTGAGATGAGTGTGTACAAGAGCCAGTAGGCAGGCAGGGGTCATCCTAAATCAGTGTGTACTAGTAAGATATGTATTATAAGATTTGTAGTTCATCCGGGATTTTGGATAGTTTTAGGTTGGTTAAGGGTACCAATAGCGATAAGGTAAAGGGTACAAACTTAAGGTAAAGGGTACCAATAGCGATAAGGTAAAGGGTACCAATAGCGATAAGGTAAAGGGTACCAACTTAAGGTATTGGTTTTGGGATACCAATATCGATAAGGTAAAGGGTACCTTGGTAGGTAATGACTAGAAATAGGATATTTGACTTAGATTTGACATTGTTTGACCAAGGTTGACTATTTTGACTGAAAGTCAAAGTAGAGTCAACATCTGACCTAGATTGGACTAAGAGTTGACAAAGTCAACTATAGGTCAACCCTTGACCTACTTTGACCTTGTTTGACCTTGTTTGACTTTGTTTGACTTAACTTGACCTTGTTTGACTTAGTACAACCTAGTTTAACCTAGATTGCATATCATTCTTATTAGTAACTGTCTGCTACTAATGTGTGTCCCATAATAAGACATAATATACGAATTTGTGCCTATTGGATAATGTGTGTCCATCTTTGCAGAATTATTTCCAAATGGATATGAATTACTACTTGCGCAATCGTTCATGGATGTACAATAGTCGTCCTGATGATATGTGTGGTGTACGGGATGAATACATAACGGGAGTAGAGCAGTTCTTGCAGTTTGCTAAGGCGTTCCCTCGGTACATAGACGGCACCAAAATTAAGTGTCCGTGTGTGAAATGTCATAACGTGAAATATTATCCAGAAGTGGAAGTGACATATCATTTGTACTCGAGGGGTTTCACGCCTAATTACTATCAGTGGACCGCACACGGAGAACTTGTGTCTTTAGCATCAGAGCCGGAGCCTTATGTTGAGCCTTATATGCATGCGGGACCTAATTTTGTTTCAGATAATCATGCATACGACAACGGGTGCGTGAACATGGTTTTCGACGCTGCGGGGCCTAGTTTCGTTCATGATGCACCTAAGGAGGCACCGAACGCCGATGCTGCACAGTTCATGGAGTTGCTGGAGAATGCAAGGACTCCATTGTATCCTGGTTGTGAGGATCATTCACCGTTGGAGGTGGTTACAAGACTGTTGAGCATTAAGTCAGATTTTAACATGTCTCAAGAATGCTACAACCGAGTGTTGGAGTTGATTATAGAGATCTTGCCGGCGGGTGCTAAGTTGCCTAAAGACTTCTACCAGTCTAAGAGGATGGTAAGATCGCTCTGGATGGGATACAAGAAAATTGATTCTTGTCGCAATGGGTGCATGTTGTACTACAAAGACGACAAGGATGCAGCTGTGTGCAGATTTTATGGTGCTGATCGCTATAAGACAACTAGTACAGGAAGGTCTACCGGTGCAAGAAGACCGACCGATTCAATGTACTACTTTCCTTTAATGCCGCGGTTGCAAAGATTATTTATGGTGAAAGAGATGGTCGAAAATATGAGTTGGCACATGCGAGAACAGATTGAAGGAGTGTTGGATCACCCATCCGATGGAGAAGCGTGGAAGCACTTTGATCGAGTGTATCCTGATTTTGCTTCAGATCCGCGTAATGTCAGGTTGGGGCTATCTTCTAACGGTTTTACTCCTTTTGGTCTTTCGGGATTCTAGTATTCTTGCTGGCCTATGATTGTCACTCCGTATAACCTACCGCCTTGGATGTGCATGAAGACTCAGTACATGTTTCTAATCGTTATAATTCCAGGTCCGAACAATCCCAAGAGGAACATTGATGTGTACTTACAGCCTTTGATAGATGAGTTAAATCAGTTATGGGAAGTAGGCGCTAACACGTACGATGTTTCGAGGAAGCAGAATTTTCAGATGAAGGCAACCCTTATATGGACCATCAACGACTTTCCGGCCTATGGAATTTTATCTGGATAGAGCACTCATGGCCGTCTCTCATGTCCGTATTGCATGGACCGTAGTAAGGGTTTCCGCTTGAAACACGAAGGAAAATCGTATTTTTTTATTGTCATCGACAATTTCTGCCAAAAGATCATCCGTTCAGAAGGAACATGAATGTATTCCGTACCGACGTTGTAGAGAAGGGTAATCCACCGCCAAGGTGGTACGGAGCCACGATATGGAAGAAGGTTAGAGATTTTCCAAGTGCTATCGAAGATCCTACAGTTGGGTACAAGTACGATGGATTTGGTAGAGTTCATAACTGGACAAAGAGGAGCATATTCTGGGATATGCCATACTGGAGTACCAATCGGATCAGACATAATCTTGATGTCATGCATATTGAGAAGAATGTGTTTGATAACATAATTAATACTGTGATGGACGTAAAGGGAAAAACGAAAGACAATCCCAAGGCCAGGTTGGACTTAGAAGAAATATGCAAACGTCCTGCGTTGTATTTGATAGAGCAGAATGGAAAACAGTTCCTGCCGAAGTCAATTTTCTCGCTGGACAAGGAGGATAAAGTGAGACTTTGTCGGTGGATCCAGGGCCTAAAATTTTCAGACGGATATGTGTCAAATCTGAGAAGATGTGTCGATTCGAAGAAAAACAAATTGACGGGTATGAAGAGCCATGACTGTCACGTATTCATGGAGAGGTTAATTCCGATTGCATTTCGAGAATTCTTACCGCAGGCAGTTTGGGATCTATTGACGGAGCTTAGCATATTCTTCAGGGATCTTTGTTCTAAGAAATTGCTCATTGATCGTCTAGAAAAGCAAGAGAAGGACATTGCGGTAACACTATGCAAGCTAGAGAGGGTGTTTCCTCCTGGATTCTTCGACTCTATAGAGCATTTGCCGATTCATCTATCCTATGAGGCACGTGTTGGTGGACCCGTCGAATATTGATGGATGTACCCGTTCGAGCGACATTTGAATCACCTAAAAAGAAAGGTGAAAAATAAGGCACGGGTCGAGGGTTCTATTTGTGAAGCCTATGTTCTCGAGGAGATTACAAACTTTTGTTCGATGTATTTCAAGCCTCATGTTGCAACTAATAGAACGAGAGCTTCTAGAAACGACGACGAAGATCATGAAAGTAATGATACAATACTGAAGGTATTCAATGCTCCAGGAAAGCCATCGGGTAAAATGAAGAAGAGATATCTGAACGATGATGAGCTAAGGGCTGCTCAGGTGCATGTATTACTCAACTGCGACGAGGAGGAAGTAGAAAAACTGGAGGGGTAAGTAAATAATACGTCTATATTTTTTAATAGTGTTGATTATTATACTATTACATTAATTACACGATATTGTTTTCAGCATATTTAATGATGATGTGAGGTCAGGTAGGCCACACATAACAGAAGAAGAACTAGAACAAAAAATGAGGCGTTATTTTTCATCATGGTTGAGTGCATATGTAAGACTTGAGAACTCTGTAATTACCTTTCTGTATATGTACTTGATTGAGAATGAGCTTAATTGCTTCTTTCGTGGTATTTAGGTCGATCGTCCATACGCAAGACTTGAGAATGAGTCTATTAGAACGCTAGCCAAGGGACCAATTTATGCTGCAAAAATATGGCCAAGCTACTGTGTTAATGGGTTTAGGTTCAAGTCAACAACTTGCCCGATAAGAGACAACTTTGTGGATCTCGACTCCACCAAAAATAGCTGTTTGTGTATCAGATCTTCGAACTACAAAGATGTTGATGCGGGCAACGATTTCTATAGCGTGCTACGGGAGATCATGGAGCTGACATATAGTTATGGAATAGAGCCTGCTAAGATTGTGTTATTCAGGTGTGATTGGTTCGATCTGATTGAAGGTCAAGGTTAGAAAGTAGACAAGCACGGTCTTGTTGATATAAACTATCGGCGTCGATATCAAGCCTATGAACCATTTTTCCTATCAAGTCAGGCTCAGCTCGTGTACTTCACAAGTTATCCTAAACGGGGAACAACAAGGTCGGACTGGTGGGCAGTATGCAAGACCAAAGCTATAAATACTTTTGAGGTTGACGATATAGCTTATCAAGAGGATGAACTACCTCTTGTAACAAATATTATAGAAGTGGACACGACGAAAGTTCCTCATTACACATCTAATTGTGTAGAAGAAGTAGAATTATCTGAAGAGGAAGATGCAGATGAAAGTGAAGATGTAGAGGAGGAGGAGGAGGAAGAAGAAGAAGAAGAAGAAGAAGAAGAAGTAGATGAGCTAAACGAACTAGATAAATTTTCAGAAGAGGATTAAATCTGTACGTTTGTTTTATCATCATATTTGACACTTTAGTGACACTTCTATCATATAAATCTGTGACACTTCAGTGACACTTTATTGACACTTTTATCTGTGACTATGATATTTTTCAAAAATCTGTGATGTCTATCATATAAATATATTTTTTTTGTTTTATTGTCATATGTTATTATCAGGTATGACTAGACTATCTGGACGACGTGGAGGATTTTATATTAGGCAGTCCCGTCAGCCTCGGGCTGGGGATGGAGATTTCGCACCCTCATCCTCATCTCCGAGTACGCCATTGTACCGTTCTGTTCCCGGTCCATTACCGGAACAGGGCAGTTCCAGCAGGTTGGCGATTCCTCCCTCGTCGTTTAGCCTTCCTGATCCCACGTCCAGCATCCCTGATCCCCCGTCCAGCATTCCTCCTGTCGACGGCTCTATGGAGGGAGCCGACGCTGAGCATATGGACGACGGCGATCAGACTGATCATGTCCAGGCAGGAGGTGAGAGCGACCCTCTATGCGCTCCCCCGGGCGAGACGCGTATGGAGATTTGGACGGACGGACCTATGAAGTAAGTTAATTAGTTAATATATATTTCTTAAATGATTATATGTACATATATATTCATGAAAATTATTATTGTATAGGTATCGGCCTTCTGCAGTACAGAGACAGCTGGGGGTATTTCTGAGGCAGAACTATGGTGGGCCTTGGATTAACTACTCAGATGCTCCTGCAGATATGAAGGCATTTTGGTTCGCCCACTTCAAGGTAAAAAATTTGTTTATTTTTAAATTTTAATAATCATTTGTGTATATTATACAACTTTTGTATTTTACTTCTTGTAGAGGACCTATTTCTATCCACCACACCGGGCGGCGAGGATCGAGGGCCAATTTTTTACCGTCGCAGCCAAGCTCATCCGTGATGCGATCCATGACCGGAAGTGTCGTGATCGCTCCGGACAGCCGATCCATGGTTGGATCACGCCAGAGCAGTGGGCTGCGATGAAGGCTAGATTCAGCGAGCCCAAGTACCAGGAGCGGTCTGACAAGGCCAAGGTGGCGCGGTCGAGCACCGATAAGTGGTGTGGTGGCTCCATTCCGATGATAGAGCATTTTCGCCGTCTGGTACGTTTCCTATGACGGATATTAATTTATATATAGTTTGATAGACACTACACCATAATAGGCGATTACCCACGGTTATTACCGTGACATTTATTTTTCGTCACGGTAATAACCGTTACTAGTGGGGCGTGGTTAATATTTAGTCACGGTAATAACCGTTACAAATATTTGTTTTGGTCACGGTTATAACCGTGACAAACAGTTGTTTTGGTAACAGTTATAACCGTGATAGAAGTCCATTTATGTGACGGTTGTAACCGTGACCAATATTCCATTTGTCACAGTTATTAATGTTACAGTTAGTTTGTTTTGTCACAGTTTTTACTGTGAATATATTATTTTTTTTCGTTACTATTCTCCACTAATTGTCACAGTTATAACCATTACAATTGGAATTCTATATGCTTGAGAATGACTTGTCAACATACGTTTTAGAAAAAAAATGGCTATATTTACCATAATCCTATATACAACCTACTTCACAACAAAAGTAATTTACTTTGCCTCCATCATAATTGGCAGTACTTGAGAATGCATAAATATGTTATATTCAATTATGCTTCCAAAGAAAGATAAGTTAATGAATGTAAATGATAGCCTTCCATAAGAAAATAACAATTACATACACAATTCACAACAAAATTGTAATAACTAAGCAGTTTTATACAAATTTCATACTCCCATTAATTACATAATATTCTAAAACAATATTGTTTAGATTACAATATGCCCATCAGTTTATATTTTGAAATATCCAAGATTACACACAAAACAAAAGAGGAAACACTGGAGAATTATAATATGATAATTACATGATCTTCGCTGGACCAGATAAGAAGTTTTAAAATAACTACAAGTCTACATATACTGGAGAATTACATTATCCCATCAAGAAGCCTATACACCACCATCAAGGAAGGAAATAAAGTCCCATACCTGTTCATTGGAAGAACTAACTGAATTAGAGATACTACTAGATCACCATAGCAAATTTGATAAAGACAATTATTTTGCAAAAAGAATATAAAAAAATAATCATAATGCATAATTTGTTAACAGTACGATTCATCACAAATTATTTAGCGGAATTTGACACGTTCATGATGTTCCCGATATAAATTTTACAACTATCATAAGGGCTACAAAGGCAAGCTCTGTTTGGTTGACAATGACATGATTGTCACTGGCTCGACTCCAACACCATTACAAACACACAATGGGTTGCTGCCAATGCCCAAACTATTGAATCTGTCAGGTGATGACCGTGATGTAAAGGTTATTAACTCTTCTGCCTATAGTGATCACTTTTCATCTTGGAGAACTTCAGAAAGTAAAGAAAAAGAGAAATAAAGCCTAATTGATCTTTTCATTGGAAAAATAGAGTACTGGGGACTTGCATGAATGAGTTACCTTGAAAAATTATGCCCATTATCTGAGTAAGGAAGATGCATCCTGAAATATGAAACAAGAAGAAGAATAAACAAAAGGCTTATTCATCAAGGATAAGATGACAATTAATTTTAGTTTGTGATTAGAGTACAAGAGGAATAAAACTCGTTTCAAGCTCTCTAACGTAAATGACATCACTATAAACGCAAAGTGCTCCAAGTAAGCATACTTTCAAGTACTACATTCCAAACAGTACGTATATGGAATTAGCAATCTAACTGTTGGATGTTGATGTGAACCTCTATAGTGGATCCTCATTGTCTGATTGTTGATTGATAGCCAACATACTAAAGATGCATGATGATATATACTTAAGAAATTAAATGTAGCAAATTGAGTTGCCCTTTGTACCTTGAGGCCCTATGATTCCACTCACTTCCTTCTAGTTCTTTTCTCACCTAGGTGTGAATCCAACCCACAAGAAAGTGATTGGAGATGTTCCACGCACCTTTCTGGATATTGCATGTAATCATGCAAGACATCTCATGGCTTCCAACATGCTCCCAGAGAAGATACCTGAATTATTTATGTATAGAGGATATCCAGATTGGATACAAATGAGTGAAAATAAGGTTTATCACAAGATGAACCTGCAACAGTCATTCCTAAAACCACTACACGAGCAAGAATTTTTACTTTGGGCATAAGAGGAAGACATCATGTTATAACGCTTAAATTATCTATAACCCAGATATGTGGTTTGATACAACCTGTAAGCATCAATGATATGTATAGAAATCTTGAAAAGAAGAAGTAGCTGAAGATTTGCATTCATGAGAAAGCAGATAATGAAAATTTTCAACCATAGAACTTTTCAACATTGTTAAATGTTCAAAATGACAACCTGGTTAGCCCAAGCAACATGGAAGTTAGATGTATGTGGATGAACATCTAGAAGTAGAAACTTTACAAATGGCTTGAATCAAAAGTTTAGAATCAAAGTGCAGAATGGAAATATCGGCCAAGGAAGCTATGGAACTCTCCTACTTGGACAACCATGACAAGTCACAGTTTTAATGCTTTTACCGTAGGAAGCATGGAAAAACACTATCAGGACTTGCAGCTCTTGCTCCAGTACATGAGTATAAAGTCCAAACCACTATTTGCAGTTCGCACTGACTGGAGTTTGTGTTCATTTTGAATTCTATTACTATAAGCATTTTTGACAGCAAATCTTGAGTTAATATGCTTCTATGGCCTGTGATGAGAGCTGAGGCATGGTAGATATTATGAACATGCATGTAAAGGACTCCCTATTTTGCATGGTGACAGTAGATGATATCAACAATCAGTGTAGGTATAATTGATTCTATAGTCAAACAATACATGATAGGATTTGTACCACTCTTTTAATTAACTCTGCCCTCTATTTTTTGGATTCCTGCGTTTGCTTTTGTTGGCATAATGAAAGTCTGTCCATGCTTCCTTTCAGAAAATCAACCTTTGCTGCTCCCTATTCCACTTTCCTGTTTCAAGATACATATCAAAAATACCTCAGAAACAAATTATCAATCATTGTACATGATGGTATCAGAAATATTGGCACAATATATTATACTTTCATCCATTAGCTTTCTCTACTATTCTAAATCAGACGAAAAAAGCAATAACTTAAACACAACAGTCTATGAGTGAACGTTTGAGCAATTTGAGCATGCATCAATTTGAGCATGAGATGGGACAAAAAAACATTGTTATAATAAACATTGTTATAATAAAAAAGAAGCTTGTAAATAATACCTGTTACAGTAAAGCATGAGATGGGACAAAAACAATACATTGTACACTTTTCGACCTTAATTGAAAATGCTAATCACCAAGTAAATTATGTCTCTGGTTTTTAAAAATGACAAAATAAGACCACGCATATATTAATAATGCAGGAACAAACACACAAGCTATAAAACCCTGAACTGATTTATGGTTTTCAAATAAAATGTGGTGGCTTAGCTCAGAATTGAGAAATGGTAAGGGAAAATTTTCCTCCTGTCATGTCCTAGGTTTTCCTGCAACTGTTATACAGGGAGAGGTTTAGGTGTCTGTGTGGGTAGGGGGTAGAGATCCTGCAGGTAATTGATTCCTGCAAACTGCAGGGCAATAGGTAGAGATGGTAGCAGCAGTGCTAGTGTAGGTTGCAGGTGAGTAGCAGCAATAGCTGCAGGTTAGGGGAAATCCCTATGTAGTGTTTTGATTAGCAGCTGCATGTCAGCAATCAGTGCAGCAGTTTGGTTCACTTGACAGTCTAGTGTGTGTGTGTGTGTAGCAGATGTGTGGATAGAACATGTGTAGGCTTATGCATTGTACAAAGCCTGGAGTAGTCATAGCATATATATGTGCGCATGTGTCTTGGAGAGTAAGGGTCATGTGTGTGTCATAGGGAATAGGTGTTCAGTCATGAGCATTTTGTGTCAGTATATTAGGAGTTCAGGTATCAGTAAAAATTGGACAGAACGCTAAATGATAACTTTATTGTTAAATGCTACCGACAAATTTTGAAGGCTTATCTTGATGTTTAGTAATCAATGTTATTGAGCAATTCAAGCATATAAATGAGTCAAGTAATTAATCATACGAGAAGGACAATAAATTTCAATCTGGCTTAGCCTATTACTCAATCAAACTTCTAAATTTGCAATCTAAACATTCATAAAAGCATAATTGTATATTTCAACTCAATTCCAACATATTAATCTTAAGGTTGTGTTTGGTTTGCAGCATAGGTTATCTGCAAACCCAAAGTTCCAATCAATATAGTTATGCCCTTTGCGTGAACATCAGCTTAATTTCCAGAATTTCCAAATCCAAAAAATAAGTTTGTTTGGTAAAGTAGAATTTTAGCATTGGATTTGATTATGATCCAAATCCATTTTGGACAACATTTGAAGTGGCAATCTCACCACTACTTAGAAAACAAAAATTTTGACATATACAAAAAATTACTGCCAGCCTACAACAGCCAACTTTTTTTTTGCCCTACCAAAGGTTTAACATACATGCTACCAACCTACAAATTAGACACATACAAAAAAAACTAATGATTACAAATTACACGAAACAAAGTTTAGATTTTACCACAGCCAAAAATTAACATACATGCTACCAGACTACCATAGCCAAGATTTTATCATACATATATTCTGCCCAAATCTAGCCCAATACATTCATATTCAGATTTTGGAATTTCATTCCTACAGTTCAAATGTTAACACATAGGAAATTCCATCTTTTTAACAAATAGGAATTTCATTTGTATAGGAAATTCCATCGTTTAACAAATCGAAAATTCCATCATTTACTACTGTTCTGATTTCCATCATTTCCTACAATTCTATCATTTTTTGTAGTGTCTTTGTCCAAAGAAAAAAAGATAAATTGGCAATAAAGTTTCTAAAATCATCATGTAGCCTTGAACTATTCCAAAATGAAATATAACTTCTATCGTTATAATCATATGGTTTCTCAAATAAAAAAATATATATATATTGGACAAATATAACTTACTCTAGTATCCTTATCAAGTTTTAACGTCCCATTCTTCCTTTTCCTTGTTAAGACAAACATCTCCTTGTGGAGGTATGAGTTGAGATTGTGATAGCACTTGCTTAGTTTTCTGTTGTCCAGCTTGAGAGCTTCCTCTAAAACCACCTTGTTCTCTAGCTTGAGAGCTTCCTTTAGAACAACTTTATTGTCCAGTTTTTGCATTTGCATAAATTCTTTTAGAACCACTTGATGTCCTCCTTGGGAGCTTCCTCCATAAACACTAGCTTTTGATACCTTTTTTTCTCCTTTCCCATTTTTACAACCTGCAAAATTAAGAATCCAAAACTTCAAGAATAGATTGAAAGAAAACCTCATATAGTACAAAAATATCCAATGTTACTTTGTGTTGAGAAATTAAACATTTCACAATAACCATGAATCAGTTCTGGAGCTATTCTAAGATGCACATTTTAAAACATTACATCATCATAGTTATTTTTCTCATTGCAGTATCAGCCACTACTAGTTCCTGTTAATGACCTTCGCAAGAGGGTAAATTATCAAAAATCAGTGGTAATCTTGACCCAAAACCATCACTTCACACTTATTCAGACCAAGACAATAAAATGAACCAGGTTCAAACTAGGTAATTAATAAATGCCACAAACCACAGATTCAGAACTATTGCCACAAAGCCAATTTTTATTCAGAACTATGCTACGTGGCCCATTCAACCCTTATCTCGCCTTGAGAAGGGCAAAATACTCTCACAAATCACCAACTACCATAATGAATGACAAGCTAAGAAGCACGAACACTTCAAATTTATGTCATGTCAGTGTCCTGCCATGTCGGACACACATATTTGACACACCACAGACATGTTAGTGTCCGTTTGCACCACAGGGACTCGAACCTGTGTTGGTCTGCATCTGATACATGTTGTTAAAGAGGCACAAAAACTCTATAGAGTAGTGGTGAGGGTTGGGAGTTAAACATTTAGATTAATCCTTTCATATGTAAATAATAAAATTGCAATTGGGATTTCAATGACCAGTAGCATTGTTTATGTGATCTTCCCGGATCATGTTTGCTTATGCAAGTCTTAATACTTATTTTTGAGGTTCTATCTAATATGAGTTTACATATTGTACAGATGACACACAAGAGGGTAAATTCTCAAAAAAATTAGTGGTAATCATTGACCCAAAACCATCAAGCCTTAATGTCCTTTAGAAAAGCAGCACTATGATCATACTTTCCTGCAACAGAATCATTAATCAAGGCTACTAAACTGAAACATCAGAAGAAAAAAAAAATTATGGCAGTAACTAGAGAGAGAAAAGAAACCTAAAGCAGAAATATAAGTTAGTAAAACACTATCTGGAGAGAGCTCTTCAGTAATTGTACCAAGTACCTGCAAAACAACATTTAAAGAAGTCATTACAAGGGAGTATGCTGTGAAAAGCCTTTCTGTTATTGGGAAGAAAATTCAGATGTTCCATAATTTCACCAGAAGGTATAAAATCAAGAGCATATTGCAGTTGAGCCTTGGATGAAAAGTTTTAATTACATGCTCAGCCTGTACTGTGATGCAGACCTTAATTATCAGGGGAACATGCAATTAGGGGGTTATTATTAATTCAAGAGATCCTGGGACAATAGAGGCACTATTCCAGGACTATTATTAATTCCATGCCAGTAGGAGAAAACAGCCATCATCTTGCCATTCACTTGGGTTTTTTTCTTGTTGTTGTTGTTGCAGTAGGCCTTTCTGCAGAAACTTTTGATAATGTTTTGTTATAAAATGTAGGAAGAATAGCTTCGTCTAAATGCCCTCACTTACGCACTTGATCTGACTAAACTTATGTGGCTGGCTCCTTCATTTTTAGCACTTGCTACTGCTCAAGCCTAGCCACCTTTGCAACTTGACCTTAATGGCATGTGATGTAATATGAATGTGTATAATTGTATCCAATTTCCTACTCAAGAAATTAGAGGAAGTATCTCGTTCATCTCTGGGACGTCGTATCTCGTATCTGGGACGTCCCCAAGAAAGTATCCAGGTAAATGTATGCCCCCCTTCAATCCTACTTGTTTGTTGTGTGAACAAGGTAAAGGTACTAGATGAACAGTATGTATGAAGATCCTGGGCAAGTCAGCCATAAGAAGCAGCCTTTAACTTTAAGAGTTTGTAGTTTGTACGAATTATAATTCCTAACCATACGTACTAGTTTCAAACTGATGAATGGTTAATATATGTGCTCCTGGGCTTACATGTATACATACTTCTATACGAGATTATGCATCATTTGTTATGACGGAGTTTAGACTTAAGTCAACTCTTTAAGTATCTAAAATCTGAAATCTGATGTAGAAATATACAAACAACAATCAGATATAGTTGCCCATAACCCATTTAATCTACTTTAAAATTGACTGTTAGTCAAGATGGTTTATTACAACCAAATTTATTGTAATTAGACATGAAGATTTCATTTGAAATCTAATAAATCTAGTTTTTAATATTTCGGTTTCTGAAGATTTCATTTAACCAGCTATGTTTAACATTTTAATCCTTGTTTTTGACAAAGCCTGACCCAAACCAGGGGCGAGCGATTGTGCAAAGTATTACTCATCGCAGCATGGCCATATGTAAGTTTTTACTGGGTTTGACATTTAGAACACTGTTTAAAGCATAATCCAGTACTCCATAAGTAAGAATAAGAGAACATTATAATTTTCCTTATACTGACAATTAAATAAACAAATGCAAATAGAATAGAAACAAATATAGTTATCATGATGATGATGAACCTTCATTTCCTGGCCTTTGTCTCCTCTTTTGCAAATTCATAAACCCACCAACTTTTTTTTTGTTAAGGCTGGCAAAATGGCATCCATACCAGGTAAAACCACAAGTTCTTCTACCACCTATTCACATGAAAAAAGAAAAGAAATCAGTATATACAAGATGTGAATCTACTTTCTTCCCACCATGAAACAGAAGACATAGCAGCATTCTAGAGCCATCAGTATTCCCAAGACGTGAATCTACTTTCTTCACACATTTGAGGATTCAAGATGCATCTACACATTTAAAAACAAAACAAAATTAGCCCTAACCCATCTATGGAGCTTGACACAGGTTTGAAAATGGGAATGAAAGATGGTTACTTTGCCTTGTCGTATCGAGCCTTCGTCTCCTTTTGTCTCTCCGCGGCATCCTTCGAAACCCTAACTATCACCTTCGAACCGTCAGCGGTGCTTCGTGCCCTTGATCCGGTGATGGAGGGCGGCGATCTAGTCGGAGCAGCGACTCTCTCTGCTCCATCGGGACTCCACGAGCAGCAACCATCGCGAAGCCACCAGGACTCGTCGAGCATCCACCATCGCGCAACCACCTCTGCTCCTCTCTCTCTCTCTCAGAAAGATAATTTGGGTGGAGTAAATCTAGTGTTAGGGTTAGGTTTTTGGATGATTTGAGGAAAGGGAGGAGAGGAAGCTCGGCAGAGAGAGGGGGAAAGTGGAGGGAAAGAAAAAAATGATGCGGGAGAAATAGAAAATTTTCCTTTTGGTGGAATGCATGTGACAGTATATGATTTTTTTGTAACAGTTTCTACTGTTACCAAAATAACAAAAATAACATAACTATAAAGTTATAATTTTAGTAACGGTTTTTCAACTATTGTAACGGTTATTACTATTACAAGAGTGTAACAGTAATAACCGTTACTAATTATAAAAAAAATGTGTTACGAGTTGCATGTTTTGGTGTAGTGAGAATGTTTAATACTAATAATAGATAATATATTTTAACAGGTAAAAAAGGGTGAGGACCCGAACATGGTGACCGTCTTCCTGGTCACCCATCGGAGGGCTGGGAAGTTCATTGACGAGAGGACGACACAGGCATATGTACGTTCTATTCTTTATATTAATTTACTAGAAATTTAGAAAACAGAAAAATATATATCAATGTAGACTTTAGCAAACACTTACACGTTCGCAAACATTATTCTAGGCCGAGTTTGTTCGGCTACAGGAGGAGGCGGCTGCTGCTGCTAGTGCGCCAGCAGAGGGAGGGGCTGGTAGTTTCTCCCAGCCGCCTACAGCTCCATCGCCGGACGAGCTCTAGATGACCGTCGTTGGCGGACTTCAGAAGGGTACGTACTACGGTACGGGATCCTACGGCGCGTATTTAGCTTCGGAGTCATCCCGGGCCCCCTCTGTCAATGCGCAGTCTCCGGCTTCGCAGGCGTCGTCACGAGCTGAGGATATTCGTCGTCAGATCGAGGAGCTGCGTCGCGAGTTGCAGCAGCAGATTTCTGATGCGGTCGAGCGACGATCCGACCCTCCGATCGTCACCGGACGATTTGATGCGGTCGAGCGCAGTATACAGGAGCTGATGAGTCTGCATCAGGCTACAGCTGCCAGCTTGCACACGCTCATCGAGTCTACGCAGCGCATAGATCGTAGACAGGTCGAGCTTGAGGGATCGCAGAGGAGCATGTTTGCCTCACTCACTCAGGTTTCGGCTTCACTTGAGGCGAGTACTGAGAGGGTGGTGAGTACCCTTGCTGTTTATGGTGAGCGACTGCGAGAGCTGGAGCAGATACGTCCTCCCGGTCCATCGACGGTGCCGACTCCAGACATTGCACTGCCTCCTACTGCCCCTACGGTGCAGCTCACCCAGGAGCAGTATGACTACATTCTATCCCAGATGCGCGGCAGGGGTCCGCAGTGATTTTATTGATTTTTTTATGACTTGTATGTATTGGCCCTATGGGCAAATTGTTTATTGGTACACTTTTGTTTATACACTTGGTGGGAGAATTTTTATCATCTCCTATTTTTATTTGACTCTATTGGATGTTTGTGAGGATGTGTGTCTATGATATTTACTTTGCACTGCCTCATATTTTTATTGTGATATTTACTTTGTGATATCTGCGACGGGGATGACAAATATACCTACGCTGGGTTATGAGCGATGATCTGATATACAAAGGAGGTGCTGCTGAAATTTTAAAAAAATATAATGTGTATTTTTGTGATGATATGTGTCTGTGTTTACAGTGAATGTGAAATAGAGTGTTGGGAACCATCGACAGTTTCGATTACTGTTGTATGTTTTATCTTGGATAGAAAGAGCAACAGTTCAGGGTGTACTTCTGAGAGCTTCATTTTTACGTCCTTTACTTTTTGCGGACGTCGTAAAGGTTCCCGAGAAGGTGAAGGACGTGAATAGGAAGCTCTGAGAAGTGCACCCTGAACTGTTGCTCTTTCTATCCAAGATAAAACATAGAACAGTAAGCGAAACTGTCGATGGTTCGAACACTGCACTTCACACACACTGTAAACACAGACACACAGCATAACAAAAATACCAATTATATTTTTTTAAATTTTTTTTATAATATCTGCGACGTATAGCGACGTTCTGCGACGTACAGCGACGGAACGTACACATCGCTATACGTCGCTAAATAGTGACGTAACGTCGCTAGAAGTCGCTAAACTGCTGACGTGGGATATGACAACCTGAGAGCGGACGTCGCTAAATTTACCGCGTCGCAAAGTGGTCGCTCTACGTCGCTATTTTGGCGACGTAACCTTACGTCGCTATCTGTCGCGAATTTTGCGACGTCTAGCGACACTAAACGTGACGTCGCAAAAAGCGACGCTCTGCGACGAAATTGTCATCTGCGACATGCCTATACGCGACATCCAATTTTCGTCGCTAAATACGTTGCAAATAGCTTTTACGACGGATTTTCCTTATTTAGCGACGTCTTCTGACGTCGCTAAAAGGGGTTATTTTAGTAGTGTGCATTATGTGCGACGAGGAGATACCGGTAGAGCGAAAAGTTTACCACTATGAGCATTCGGACAAAGTCTGCACATACGCGACTTCTCGGAGGGTATTATTTACTTTATTTTATTTTGTTTGCAGATTTCAAACGAAAAAAAAATGGAATAGTTTCTAACACTTTTCTCATTGATAACATATATAAAGGAATTGAGATAGAGATTGTTGTGGATATGGCTATGGACATTCATATTTGAATTTATCCAAATCACAACATTTAAATTTTTTTTTATAGAAAACCTATCAGTCTCCACAAGTGCATTTACGTGCACTTCCTAGTATGCACATATAGATGTTCTCCAACACTTAAAACTCCATATATGCCCATACATGTTAAATTGATTTTAAACCAGCTAGAAGATGAAACAGTAGGAAGCAATGCATACATCCTGTACACAAGTACAAGTCACCTAATTAATCTAATTAACATTTGGAAATTATTTCAGAAAGGAATTAAATTTCTAGGTGAAAAAAAAAAATCTGTAAATTAAGAAAACTCCCTCAGCAATTATTGATGGATATATCTTATTTAAAAAAGAAAGAAGAAAAGAAAAGAAAAGAAAAGAAAAGAAACGAAACGAAACAGAATGACATATATAAGCAAAATGATTAACCTTATTGCTGCCTCTCCTAACATGAAACTGGGTAACAAACACTACGTACTCTCACTCATCTGGCTCCAAATTAAAGCTACCCAACAGTAGCTACTACACATGCAATGCATGCATGCCTGCCTTGTGTAGCTTATACTGCCGTCGAAACACGGAACATGCCGGGAACGTCATCAGGAATGTAGCTTTTCCAGAACCAATGCCTCTTCCAGACCCGATCCATCTCCTCCAAAGGTACATTCTTTGTCTCGGGCAACAGGAAGAAGACGAACAACGTCATTATGATCACGAATACTGCGAAGATGAGGAAGAGCACGTACTTGAACTGGCATAGCATCATCAGAAACAATTGTGCTATGATGAAGGTCCACAACAAGTTTACAGACACCACTATGGATTGTGCCGCGGATCGTATCTCCAACGGAAAAATCTCACTCGGCACCAGCCATCCCAGAGGTCCCCAAGACCACGCAAAAGCGGCAACGTAAGTGCAGACCATCGCCAGAACGAGGTTGGCCGTCCCCTTGGAGAGAGAACCCACTCCGCCTGTCCCGAACGTCTTTCCTAATATTATGGCAATGAATATCTGGCTTAACAGCATCTGGAATCCTCCTTCTATAAACAGCACCCTCCTTCCAAACTTATCCACCGTAGCAATGGAAACCAACGTAGCCACCATGTTGATGACCCCCGTGATGACGGCGGACATAAGTGATGCATTGTCTCCGAAACCGAGGGTCTTGAAGAGGACCGGCGCGTAGAACATGATGATGTTGATTCCAGTGAGCTGTTGAAAGGCAGGGATGAATATGGCCATCACCAGCTGCGGCCGGTACCTCCTCTTCCTGATGTCTAGCCACGGATGTTCCACTTTGGCTGCAGCCTTGCTCGCCTCGATTATGTCCTGGAGCTCTTCCTCCACGTTGTCAGTTCCGCGAACCTTGCACAATGTCTCGCGTGCCTTATCCGTGTGCCCCCTCTCCACAAGAGAGTTGGGCGTGTCCGGTAGCCACAGGGCTCCAATGGTTATCATGACCGACGGGACCCCTGCGAGCGCCAAGGAAACCCGCCACCCGTATCCTCCCTTGATCTTGTTAGTTCCGTAATTTATGAGATTGGCGACCAGGATGCCGATGGTGGTGGCCAGCTGGAACACCATGTTGAGGGCCCCGCGAAGCTTCGGAGGGGCCATCTCCGACAGGTAGAGGGGGACCACCTGATTAGCGAAACCTACGCCAACACCCAGGAGTAGGCGGCCGATGATCAGCATTATGATGTTCACAGCGGCGCCATTGAGAGCCGAGCCGGCGATGAATATAAGCCCCGAAACAAGCATGGTGATCTTGCGACCGAAAGCACGCGTTATGGTGGAGGCAAAGAAGGTGGCTATCAGTCCAGCAATGTAGAGAGAGGAGGTGAAGGACGTCAGTAGCTGGCTGTCAAACTTGCAGTACATGTTGGAATCGTTGGCCGCTAGCTGAGCCTTGTAAACTGAAGGGAAGAATTTCTCCAAGAAAACGTCCATTGAGGTAACTCCGCCTGTACGCATAAACACATGATCATCAGATGATTATGCATGCATGCATGAGTTACATCATATTTGCTTGCTAGCGAAACAAATTGCACGAGTCGACTCACAAGTTAAGCTACTTTGACGATGCTTTTCCAAAAAAAATATCGAACCAAACAAACTCTATAACCAGACCAAAGAAACCTAAACAAACCAAAGAAAGTTGAAAATAAATAATTGAAAATTGAGTGCTGAGTGAAGGAGTTACCTGAAATTCCGATGTCGTACCCGAAAACAAGACCTCCAAATGCAGCGACTATGCAGGTGAGGACCACGAACACTGTTACCTTCGCTTGGTACTCCTTCACTGCACCGCCGGACACCATCATTCCTCCTCCCGCCATTCTTAATGATTAATTATAGATATATAATTAAAATAATAATGAAATAGCTCCGTAGGTGTATATGTTTCCTTCTATATTGCTTCAAATCTCTAATCCAAATGAAATGGACTACTAATTAAGAATACAATAAAAGCAACATGGCAGCACTCCTCTATTTCTCCTCAAAGTCGGGGACTGTCTCATTGTTAATTACTACTTTGCTTAAATGGCCATGTAATAATCTTGTTTATTTGGACAAGCGTTATTTTAGGATACTGTTCGAATTACTGCACGAGAGAGAGTGAGAAAGTGACAGTGCATGGTCAAAAGGAGCGGAAATAGTTCCAGCTTGTGGTCGGATGTATGCTATACCCGCTTTTTCTTACTACTTCCCGGAAAACCATTAATTTCTTTTTGTTTTTTCGTTTCTTTCTTTAATATATATATATATATATATATATATATATATATTTATATATATATATATATATATATATATATATATATATATATATATATATAAGAAAGAAAGAAAGAAATAATATATATATATATATATATATATATATATATATATATATATATATATATATATTATTTCTTTCTTTCTTTCTTATATATATATATATATATATATATATATATATATATATATATATATATATATATATATTTCGGAGGTCTGTCGACATAGTGCCACGAACTGAGCCCGATATGAAAAAAGAAAAAATATAATATATATATATATATATATATATATATATATATATATATATATATATATATATATATATATGAAAATTCTTCAATACATCCATCCTAAAAATTTGTATCGATACATCCCAAATCTGAATCGTTGGATGTTGATCCAGTGGTTCTTATTAAATGAGTTTTCTTGGACTATTAACAGAGTAGGGAACATCATTTAATACAGTTTTTGACTTTTGATCTATTGATAACTTGCTAGTGTAGGTCATTCTTGACTTCAATTTTTTCAATGAACACTCTAAATTAACTGATATTTACTTTCTCTTTAAGTAATATTTTGGTGTGTCCTGCATATTGCATGTTATATTAAATCGGAAGAAATATGCTTCTTGGAATTTTTGATATAAATAAGATAAATTTTCCTCCAAAGTATCAAAGTTTATAGACATTGGACTCGAGGAACGAAGTTCATAAAATTTGTACATAGAGAAACAAAGCATGCTTCTCTTTATGTTCGCAAATCTTCTATTGTATAAAGAAGTTTCAAAACGTTTCAAAAATGAGCCGTCTAAACCGTATGAATATCATGGACCATTTTATTTTTAAAAAATTACCGAAGATATAAAAGTTAAGGGTCCGTTTGGATAAGTTTCTGAAAACAATTTTCTAAGAAGTTATAAAATTGCTTTCTAAATATACAGATTCTTATTTTGCGTTTGGTTGCTTCTATCTGAAAAATAATTTTAAGAACAAAAGTTAAAAAGTTTCTGTTTGTTAAAAAAATTGTAGAAAATAATTTTTATAAAATAATTCTTAAAATCTCTGTATCCTGTGTCCTCCACCATATCTGACACGTATTGTTGAAGCCATCCAGATCCAACTGGTTTCGTGTCTGTGCAAGAATAGATCCAGATGGATGAAGCCAATTGGTAATTCCTTTGTTAATAAAATGAAAAATAGATGAATAAAAAAATTATGAATAAAACTTTCTCTCATTTAGTCCGTACAAATATCTATTTAAAAACTAAATTTAAAATTGTTTAAAACTAAATTTAAAGAGAAAGAAATATCAAAAAATATTTAAATTGTTTAACAAAGTTTAGTTCAAATATATTTAAATATTTGAACTATTTCAATAAAATCATAAATATATTTATCCATAACAAATTATAAGTAAAATTTAATTATTTTTTTACAAAATTTATTTAAATATAAATATATATACAATAAATATTAAATTTAGCTTAAATATTAAATTGTTTTGTGATAAGATTCGAAAGAAAAAAATAAAATAATTTAACGTGCACTCCAAGAAAAATATCTTGTTACAACGCATGAAAAGAAGCTATTACAACGGTTCGTATATAAGTGTTACAGAATTTCAGCAACAACACATAATATAACGGTTTTGAAGAATTTTTGGCCTACTATAATGATTTATAGCGTCAAGCATTATATATTATTCACACATATGTAACGATGTTACACGCAAATGTTACAAAAAATGGTAAAAAAAAAAATTAGAATGTCCGCTCAAACCCGACTCCCAAATCAAAACCCTCAGTCACTTTTCCCCCTCTTTCTCATCTTCTTCCTTTTGTGAGATTTTTCTTCCCTCTCTAGATCTAGGGTTCCCAACCCCTAATTTTTCCTTTATTCTTCCTCCAGTTCGAACCCTCTCAAAAAATATGGACAAGAATAGACTCGGTGGGGCGGCCGACTAGAGAGGACAGCTACAGCCGGAGGCGCGACAAAGGATCTTGAAAAGGATGTAAGAGAACCCTAATTTTCCTTTGATTTATTCATTTTTTCTCTTTTTAGGGCTTCTTCTCCTGGTTGTATATAAGTAATGCCCCTTTCCATTTTTCTCGTTTTTAGGGCTTCCTCTCATGATTTTTTTTCCATATTTTTGAGGGTTTTGTTGTAGCACGCCGAGTTATATCAAGCCAGATATGTAGAACACATTCGAGTTCAACAAGGTGATATTTTGAGTAGTTTTTATATGTGATTTTTGAGTGACTTGTGTGATTGTTTCTTGAGAAATGTGATCTTTTTCGAAATTAGGAAAGTATTGCTTGCGCTAAGTCGCCAAAAAAGTTGGCCAGGACTAGGGCACAAGAAAGGTAAGTTTTGATCTGATTATATTATCCAACAATTGGTGGAGAATTGTTTATCGATTTGATTATTAGGAGAATCAGTCTATTTGGAATCAGTCGATTTTGAAGATAAATTAATTTCTCTACCATGGTATTAATTTCTGTCTTTACTAGGTCCTTTGGTTTAGAATCAGTTGATTTCTGTAGATTTGACACTTTCAACAATTTCGATACAACATTCAAACGGATTTTGAAACCATAGTAGAGAAGAAATTGAGAGTTTTTAATAACCATATATAATTTATGCATTATTTGACAGTTTTGACCGACAAGACCATGGAATCAGTCATTAGGAGAGCAACACCATGGAATCAACAGATTATGTGCTTTAGTGTTTACACTAGGAATTAATTATTAAGGGTTGTGGAGAAATAAAATAAACTCTCTCTTTTCGGTGAAGCTGCTATGTTTACTGAATGCTGAGTTTGTTTGGTCAGAGGAGTGTCAGGCAGCTTTTGATGAGTTGAAGAAGCGGCTTACGACAGCTCTGATTCTGACATTGCCTTCAGGATCAGGGGGATTTACTATTTATAGTTATGCTTCAGGGAAGGGGCTGGGTTGTGTCTTACAGCAGCATGGGAAGGTGATTGCCTATGCTTCCAGGCAATTACGTCCCCATGAGAAGAACTACCCTACCCATGACCTGGAGCTTGCAGTAGTGATATTTGCTCTGAAGTTGTGGAAGCATTATCTGTATGGGAAGCGGGTAGAGATTTGTACAGATCACAAGAGTTTAAAGTATGTGTTCACTCAGAAGGAGCTGAACATGAGGCAGCGCAGATGGCTAGAGTTGATGAAAGACTTCGACATATCACTTCAGTACCACCCAGGGAAGGCTAACGTGGTTGTCGATGCCTTGAGTAGGTATCCAACAGCCATGTGTTTGACTATGGATCGGCACTTGCTTACAGATTTAGAGAGCCTTGGGATTGAGGTGATCGTGCCCGGAGTGCAGATTCAGATGTGGGGCATGCAGATTCAGTTAGACTTGGTGGAGAGGATCAAGTCGGCACAGTTTAAGGACGTTGCTCTGCGGTGTCTCCGAGAGCAGGTTCGAGCAGGATTGGTGGATGGCGAGTTTTCTCTTGCAGAGGATGGTGCCTTGAGGCACGGTTCCAGGTTATGTGTGCCTAGCGGAGAGCTCAGGGAGCAGGTTTTGCAGGTGGCCCACAGATCTCAGTACTCTATACACCCTGGTGCCAACAAGATGTATCGAGATCTGAGGGAGCATGTTTGGTGGTCCGGGATGAAGCGGGAGGTGGCTCGCTTCGTAGCTAGGTGCTTGGTCTGTCAGCAGGTCAAGGCAGTGAGGCAGAGGCCCGGTGGATTGTTGCAGCCGCTGCCCATTCCTGAGTGGAAATGGGAGCATATCACTATGGATTTCGTATCTGGACTGCCACGTACACCAGGAGGAAAAGATGCAATTTGGGTCATCGTTGACAGGTTGACCAAATTGGCCCACTTTTTGCCATTCAAGGTGGGTACGTCTACAGAGAGGCTGGCGGAGATGTATATGCGACAGATTGTCAGGATTCATGGGGTTTCGGTCAGCATCATCTCGGATCAGGATAGTCGCTTTACTTTTCATTTCTGGAGGAGTCTGCAGACCAGCTTGGGCACTCAGCTCAAGTTTAGTACTGCATACCACCCCAGACGGACGGACAGTCAGAGAGGACTATTCAGACACTTAAGGATATGCTGCGGACGTGCGTCCTGGACTTTGGAAGTTCCTGGGAGGATCATCTACATTTGGTAGAGTTTTCTTACAACAACAGTTTCCAAGCCAGCATTGAGATGTCACCGTTTGAGGCTCTGTACGGGCGTAGGTGTCGTATACCCTTATCTTGGGATGATGTTGGTGAGCGAGATTTACTGGGACCAGAGATGGTTGTTGACGTAGCCGAGAAGGTGAAGCTCATCAGGGACAGACTTCGCGTGGCGCAGGACAGACATCGGCACTGGGCCGATAGCCACTGGAGGCCGTTGGAGTTTGAGGTACAGATTAGAGTAGGATTAGATTTAAGTTTGTTTGTTTGTGATTTTGATCATGTTTGATTATTTAATAATTGAGACCTTGCTTGCGATTAGGTTGGAGACCAGGTTTTCTTGAGGATATCTCCGACTCGTGGTACGATACGTTTTGGTGGAGGCGTGAAGCTTAGCCCGCGCTTCAACGGCCCTTTCGTTATCAGCGGGAGAGTCGGTGACGTGGCATACAGGCTAGACTTGCCACCTACACTAGTGGGGGTCCACAACATATTCTATGTATCACAGTTGAGACGGAACGTGGCTGATCCTAGCCATGTGCTCGATCATTCGGAGATTGAGGTTGGGCCTTCTCTCAGCTATCCAGAGTAGCCAATGGAGATACTGGATCGACGGAAGAAGGTTCTGAGGAACCAGGTGATACCCTTGGTACGCGTCGTATGGAGGCATCATTCTCCAGGAGAGTCTACCTGGGAGCAGGAGGATGAGATGCGCAAGCGTTACCCATATCTTTTTGGACCGTGAGTTATACTTTCTATCCTTCTCATCAGTTGCATTTCGCCTTTCAATTTCGAGGACGAAATTTTTTTTAGGAGGGTAGATTTGTCACTTCCACTTTTCTAGCTTGAGGGTATTTTGGTCATTTTTAAATTTTGGGAATTAATTGGGATTTATTAGTATTAATTATAATTATTAGAATTTTCAGTGATTTTTAGTATATTTGATTTGGTGCTATTTTTGACCTTGACTAATGTTGACTTGGGAGACTGTCCTAGAGGCTAACCTAGGTCATGACTATTTGGTTAGGTTATGGAATCCTAGCTTGACCTAAGTTAGTGATATTTAACACATTAGAATTTATTATGAGGAATTAGGATTTTATTTGAATAGAAAATGGCTTGTGATTTCACAAGTCATGACTTGTGACTTAAGCCTTAGAGGCCCAACCCAACACTAGTGGAGCCCTAACCCTAGCCCAATCCAGCCATGGCCGACCACATAGGGATTCTCCCACCTATTTAATGCTCCTAGAAATTAGGGCTAGCCTCCATTGGAATTATTTACAAGTTTTAGAAAGAGGTAAGTCTCCAACTTCATAAATTCATAGAAAATCCAAATTAACTCATTTTTCCCTCAAACAAATTGCAATAGGTTTAAATTTAGGTTTTCTTGCTGTTGGTATATGTTATTCTCGGTTTTATAGAAATTTGGTGGAGTTTGGGGAGCAAGGAGACACCCCCTCTTTGGAGCTTTTGAGGAGTTGTGACACCATTAGGTAAATCTCTAAAACTCTTTGTTAGATGCTGTTTTTATTGCATAATGACCTAGATCTAAGGGTCCCCTAGCTAACCCTAGATTTCTGTAGGATTTTGTGTCCTATTCGTGTCCCATTTGGACACGTATCAGCCCATGGGTTTAGGTGTTTGATGAAATACCCCAAAGGGCATTTCGATTTAATTATTGGAAAGTATTTGCATAGGAAAATAAGTTTTGGTGTCGCTTAGGGGTTCCCAAGTGTCTGAGTTTGTGTCATGTCATTTTGGTGTTGCATTGGACACATGGACACGCCCGCGCGCGCGCGGACTGCACTGTCCTGCTGCTCGGGGGCGATTGCTCCTTGGATACAGCACGTAGATACATAATTTCTTGAGGATACATTGGGGCAGTGTCTGAAACGACACTCCCCAAGTGGCACGAGATCTCGTGTCGTATCGAACACGTAATATAGAGTGCACTGGTTTTACACTGAGTTGTTCAGTCGACTTTACGGCCACTGATACGGGTTGATAACTCTGGACATGACGCACTAGGACACGAATTAGGGTGATGGACACGAAGACCTATCCTAGGCAAACCTAGGTTGGTGAGTACGAGGCCTGGGTTGGCCTGTGTCGAGTGCACGACATGCGTGTACTTGTGCACGAGACAGTGCACTGCTGTGCAGTGTCCTGTGCACTGGAATAGTTTTATTCGTGTGGACACGTCGTGTCTCGATGTGGTGGACACGAGACACTTCCTATGACACGTGCACACCCTATATGTTAATTACCAACCTTTAATTTCGTATTTGGGTTGTATTTATGTGTCAATTTTTTTTTTACCTAATTTCTGATACTAAGTAGTATTCCCAATTTTTCCAGTTTTCATATTCGAAATTTGGCAATCTATTTCACCCATTTAAATGTTGTTAAATATTGATTTTAAACCCTAATGTTATTCTCCTACTTATAATCTAGTTATGGGTTGAATTTGGGGTTGTTTGGTTGATAATTGATTTCAAAATAGGGTTTTGAATGTATGGGACTGAATTTGTAAATGAATTGAGTTTCCTTCCTTTCTTTCCTCTGTTAAAACTAAACTGATATGAGTTCCTTCCCTATTTTTATTCACTGTACACTGTGGACACAGTAGCTTACCCCTCTCATTCACATGTGACACACAAACACTAGCTATTGCATGCTTGACACTCACTTGTATACTCACACACACTCTAGCACACAGGTTAGTCCTAACACACCTACACAGCCACACACATGCTGATTTTCAGTTCTTCCTACACACTCACACACATTCCAGATTTCTTCACACACACACATGAGCAAATGCACATTGCCCATTTCCTAATTTCTATGTTCTTGTATATATATGTATATACATATATATGAGATGCATATAGGTACCCTATATATTATAATATATGTGTATTATAATTAGATATATATGGATATATGTATATATAATATAAGTATATCTAAATATGTAATATAAGTATGTGTGTGAAATGTATATATGTATCTATATAATGTATAGTGTAATGGTATCACATATATGTGTATGTATCTATATATATATATGTATATGGTTACCCTATTGTGTGCGATGACTTGTGGTGTCTTGGGTTGAGTTGTGGTGCTAGTATAAGGTTGTATAGCCTTGGATAGTCTTGATAGACTAGTATAGGCTAGTTTGACCTAATTTAGACTTGTTAGACCTAGTTTGACCATAGTTGACCTAGTTTGACTTCTAGGGTTGACCAGAGTTGACCAAGAGTTGACTTTGGCCTAGATTGACCTAGATTCATGTAGAATGCATTGAATTGCATCTTATTATTATTTTAGACTTGTTGTGACTTGTGCTGTTCTGATTAGGAGCCAGACACCTCTCCTCGGACAGTACATTTCATTCGGACACTCAGATACCAGGCGAGTACATTCTCTAACCATTTCATATCCTACTTAGAATTATTTTCCTGCTTTAAATTACTTTACTTGATACTGTCACATTGGTCACACGGATTAGTACTATATGGATCCCTTCTTGAGATGTTATCCCTTCAGGGAGCATCGGGTACTACATGTTCTGTGCGTTTCACTTATATGGCGTATCACTATGCTTCATGGTTCATTGATCACTTGTGACATGTACTCTCATGATCACAGAGTTTTTCTTGAATCCTTCTATTTATTGGGCTTCCCAGAATCCCCATTTTTGGGTCTACCATGTATCACCCTTCGGGGGCCATTGCATGGAATCATAACATAACCTGGCTGGATCCTTGTGTATTGATTGGGGGTACGGGGGAGTAGAAGTAGACATGTGAATAATATCCAAGTATTGTAGCATCAGAATCTTTCCATAGTGTAGCATCAGAATCATCCTATGCCATTTACATGTCTATATTGTACTCTGACTCACTAGCCACTGTTAGTTCCCTATGTATAGTAGATATTTCTATTACAGTTCTCTCTCTGTTTACATACTGCATTTCTTTCAGTACCTGTATCTTACTTTACTGCATGATTATATTTTCTAACCTGCTATAAACTGTTGAGATGTATTGTGCTCGCTCCTGTCCTGACTGGACCTGTTAAAAATATTACAGAGGACGAGGAGGAGGCCTGTGTGGATACCTTCTATGGGACAGCCCTAGACGACACTTGTGAGCTGGACTCTCAGGAGGACCGAGCTCTAGCTGATGACATTATCCCCATTGCCTAGACTAGCTTAGTTAGGCTTTATCTTACTTATGTTGTCTTGAGACTAGTAGTTAGACTTTATTTCTGTCTTTGATGTTATACAGGATGGCTGTATAACATCCTTCGCAGCATTATTACAGATGTTCCTGAAACGATTTTATGAAGGGACTCACGACATGACTATGTTCGCCCTCACCAAAATCATACAGAAGCTCAATAAAATAGCCAAACGTTTCATCGAGCGCTTTCGACAAGAGGTATTGAAAAAACCTGGTACTCCAGACGCATTGAGTACTACAGATACTTGCAAATCAAACTTGTTACCTATAGTCAGCATGTGGACGTGACCTACGCAGTTTCAAGATTGGGGTTCCTTCATAGTAAGTGTCAGAGCAGTCGAAGACAGTGCTGAGAAGTTCAAGCAATTAGGCATCCCGAAGCCTAATCTCGACAAATAAAAGCACCTCACTACTAGCAGCGATAGTCACCAAAACAATCGCAAAGGCAAAGAGGCCTTAGCCATCGATATAGGTCAGCCAACATCTATAGCGACAACATCTCCCGAGAGAGTAGCAACAAGACCTAAGGAAGACTATTCCTTCGATGATGACAACGTCATGAGCATCTTTGATTGCTTGATCAAAAGTAATAAAATTCAATCGCCGGAGATCAAACGGCTAGACGAAGTAGGTAAGACTGATAATCCTAAATATTGCATGTATCACAGGTTTCTGTGGCATCCAACCAAGGCTTGCTACATACTCAAAGGAAAGATCCCGGAGCTAGTCTACGCCAAAGTAATCACTCTTCGAAAGCATGAGAAGACGGTGATAGCCAATGTCGTCCTTTTGCAATTTGGAGACTTCACTCCACAACTGGTTCCTAACAGTGTCGTCCTGATACCTAAAGCAACTATAGAGATTGTCAACCTTCCGCCGGCACAAAATGATGGTTTGGTACCACTGTCAACAGCCAAAGGAAAAATCATATGGGTTCATCCAAACCTGGTCGATGAATTCGAACAGAAGTCATCGACATCCGTTTCTTCTAACAAACCAAAGAAGTTGGCTAAATACATGTCCTGCAACATGACTTCAAGTGAGCACTCCTTGCTTAACGGTCGTGGCTACTTACATTCCGGCAGGGTCTATGTCTTCTTCTTCAAAAACTACTATACCGACATCAGAATCCAACTACCAACCTGAATTCCATCGATACATTCAGCAATCTCATGAATTGATGATAAAGATGGGATATCACTTTCAAAAAGCACCAGGTCTGAACAATAGAAAGGGGTCTCCGATACCTCTATCTTTATAACTTCAAGACAACAGGTCTCGTGACGGACTGGAATTCGGGACAAATCACACAATTCCTCATCAGAAAAAGAAGCCCTCCAAAAGCAAGGCACGGATAAGAACCTGTAATATAGTTTCCCTTTTACCTGCTTCAGAAGAGGAAGTCTTGACCGGTACTAGGTTTGGTAGACTCTATCTACGAGACTATCCAAATGGTCAAGAGAATGAAGTTGTCACTCCTCCTGCTTCTGATGCTCTTACAACATCAGCTCCACTAGGTGATTCGGGTCCTTCTAAACCGATAACAGCCGATAAAGGTAAGCAGCAGGTTCGCTTTGACAAGAACCAGAAGAAGACTACTCCACCGTAAGGCCTTCAGAAGCCATACAACTTTGATATATTGGATCAGCTAGCCAATACTCCAGCAAGACTGTCAATGTTCGAACTCCTTCATCTCTCAAAGGAAACTCGAGAAACATTAAGCGAAGCTCTGATGCAAGCCGATGCTTGTCTTGTACATCTTAAGAATTCAGACGAAGAGCCTGTGGCATGCCCTTAATGTTATAGTATGATAGAAATAATGCCAAACATCACCTTCACCCAGGATGATATGTTGTTGGAAGACAATTGACACGACCGACCTCTTTACTTCACTGGGTATGTCAACACGATGAAGGTGATCGCATCCTTGTCGATCTCGGGTCTGAACTCAGCATAATCCTAAAAACTTTGCTGGACTCTCTAAAGATTCTGGTTCATAGTCTCTCAGCGACAGTGACAACTATTCTTGGATTCAATTCTGGGAAGAGTAAACCATTGGGAAAGATTTGCTTGAGAGTCCAAATCGGCGATCTCCGTACGAAAGTCACCTGATATGTAATTGACAACTACGTTTCCTATAACTTATTGTTAGGAAGGCTGTGGTTGCATGAACATAACATTGTGCCATCCACGCTCCACCAGTGCTTTGAATATGTGGATGACAACGGAGAAATCAAGAAAGAAGTGGCTGACCTCAATCCTTTTCATGGTATTGAGGCCTATCATACAAATTCTAGGATGTATAAAGAAGAGTACATGAAGGTCGTGTTGGCTATGGACACAGAGAAAGACTAAAAAATGACCCAAATGAAGTCTTGGTGACTCTAGTCAAATGACGCACCTCTCGTCCTTCATCTTCTCAGATGCTAACTATCACTCTCTCCCCTCCTACTGAAAAAGTGGAGCAAAGGGAGCTCACCTCTTCTGAGGCTCTTGTTATCGACCTTCGTCATAACAAGCCTACTACTTCTCTTTCTCCTCCACTTGTTATCGACCTAGCAGCGTCTCCAGCCAAGGTCGCAAATACTGTTGTAACTGTTGATACTGAAGATATCAGTAAAGCAGTGTCTCCTTCGTAGTATATTGATGCCAAATTTTATACACAACATTACTTAGAAATTTTGGACAATTTCAAACCTCTCACCTTAGGGGCAATTCAGCCTTTTCAAGATGAGATAATATACAAACTGGTGCAAAATTCATTCTTCGTAGTTCCCCCTCAGAACAACGATGAGAATCCAATTCTCTTCAGCATAGAACATAACCAAAGAACTATGCTCGACAATGATTCTGAAAATGACGATAATGGAAGAATACAACTGCATCGTTACATTCAGCAATCCAAGAATATCATCCAAAAAATGGGTTACAATTTAGGGCCTGGGTTGAATGGAGGTAAAGGTAGACGTACTCCTATCCGACTACCTGCTCCGAAAGGAAGGTCATCCCAATACTATAACAAGACTAGACATGGGTTAGGCTATTCTACGCCGATTACAACCCCAGATAGATCTGAATCAGACGAAGAGATACGATCTCACTCTTCCGATTCTGCTTCACGGGACTCAGACACCAGTATAGGCGAGGTTCATCAACTGACTTTATCTGTCAATATGGTGACAACTGAATTCCCAGAAGATGATGTGGATAATGACTTTATCGAGACTTAATGAGAATGAGCCTTGGGCACAAAGGATGGATACACAATGGGAACTTCACTTCGAACAACAAGAGCCACCCACTAAGGATGAATTAATCCAGATCGACGTCGGAGATGAAGCATCTACGAGGCCAATCTTCATCAGCAAAAGCGTCCCTGAGGCTGACAAGAAGGACATGATCCAGCTCATTAAAGAATACATTGATGTGTTCGCCAGGAGCTATGAAGATAAGCCAGGACTAGATCCTCAGATCGCTACTCATAAGTTAAACATCTTGCCAAATGCTAAGCTAGTTAAACAGCAACAACGATGATTTCAACCTGATATGATGGACGCTATAGAAGCTGAAGTCAAGAAGCTGATTGCCAACGGCTTTGTTAGGAAGGAACAACATCCTGACTGGGTGGCTAATGTCGTCCCAATTATGAAGAAAACATAGAAAGTTTGTGTCTATATCGACTTTAGAGACCTCAACGCAGCTTGTCCCAAAGACGAGTTTTTGCTTACAATTACTGGTGTCATGATCGACAATACTTACGGGTTCGAAAGAATATCTTTTATGGACAGATTCTCTGGTTATAATCAGATAAAGATGAATCCTGAAGGCAAAAATCATACGTCCTTCCATACTCCCTAGTAGTCTACTACTACACAGTCATGCCGTTTGGTCTCAAAAATGCTGGTGCCACCTATCAACGGGCTATGAGTACTATTTTTCGTGAACATTTACAGAAAATAGTCGAATTCTATGTCGATGATATTGCTGTCAAAAGTCATTTAAAGGAAGATCACATCCAAGACTTAATGACTATTTTTGATCTAATGCGTTAACATCAACTCAAAATGATTCCTACCAAGTCATTCCTGGGTGTCTCTTGTAGAAAATTTCTCGGATTCATTATTAACTCTAAGGGTATACACGTTGAACCCGAGAAAGTCAAAGCCATCCAAGAGATGCATCCTCTACGGAATCTAAAAGTGCTACGAGGATTCCAGGGACGACTTACCTATATCAGGAGATTCATCCCAAATCTCTCTAGATTGTGTAGACCATTCACGCAACTAATGAAGGAAGGTGTGACTTCCATTTGGCATGATGAATGTTAGCAAGCATTTGAGGATATTAAGCAGTACTTGATGAACCCTCTAGTCCTAGTTCCTTCAATCATAGGAATTCCCTTCTTGATGTACGTTCGAGGAATAAATCATTCTCTCGGTGCCCTCTTAGCCCAGAAGAACAATGAAGGCCATGAGCAATCAATCTATTATCTCACCCGCATAATGATTGGTGCTGAACACCGATGCATCCCAGTAGAAAAAGAATGCTTAGCCTTGATGTTTGCCATCCAGAAGATGCATTTTTACATCAAAGACCAAACCATCCATGTCATCTCTAGAGTCAATCCTCTGTGAGTACTGATGAAAAAGCCTAGTATACTCATTTCTAGACTTGCTATATAGGCGATTCTACTAGCACAGCATGATATGTTCTATGTTTCGTAAAAGTCTGTCAAGGGTCAAGCCCTAACTGATTTCCTGGTTGCTCATCCATTTCCTGAAACTTCAAAACTCTACGACAAAATTCCTGACGAAACTCCAGAGTGCAACACGACTTCAGAAGGAATACTCGCTTGGCATCTATTCTTTGATGGTGCATCTAGAATCATACCAAACGATATCATCATCGCTGGAGTAGGAATTGTCCTTGTATCTCCAGAAGGTTTAGCCATTCAAAGAGCATATTCTCTGGAGGAGCCATGTTCTAACAATGTTGTCGAATACAATGCTTTGCTCATCGGTCTCCAGTTAGCTAAACAGCTGGATGTCGACTATCTTGAGGTATATGGAGACTCTAAACTGATCGTCAATCAAGTTAGAGGCACATATGAAGTTCGACATCAAGATTGCATCCCCTATCAAGAAGTTGCAGTTAAACTTGCTATGTCATTCAAAGGTTTCTTTATTAAGCATGTACGCTAAGCATGCAATACGGAAGCCGATGCACTTGCTAATCTAGTAGCAGTACTAGCTGTTCCTGTGAAAAGAAAACAATTGATAGTCCTTACTAATCGAGAATTATTCTGTGTCGAGAATAATTTGAATATTGAATTCAGTAATATGGTTGAGATTTGTACTACTAGTGAAGACTGGAGGACTCCCTTCATAGACTTCGTAGTATATGATATCTTACCAGAAGACCCTAAAGAAGTAACGATAATTCGTCATTGGTCACTCCGGTTCTACGATAACCACTCATCCAAGACACTCTACTGTCGATCTTTTGACGGCATGCTCATGCATTGCCTCGTGGGTGATGAGACAAAACATATATTACATGAAGCTCATGATGGTGTC
The DNA here is from genome assembly GCA_029216955.1 of Iris pallida. NCBI lineage: Eukaryota > Viridiplantae > Streptophyta > Magnoliopsida > Asparagales > Iridaceae > Iris > Iris pallida. The sequence goes on along the minus strand of JANAVB010030294.1, from coordinate 8,030 downwards.
TGCGGTGTACTTCAGCCTGGTCCCAAGCTATAGGATCATATCAGACGCATAACTATTAGCCCCCCATGGTTGCGGACGAAAATGAATATGAAAGGAAATGCAGAGCATGTCAGATCCATGTAGATTTCATCTACCAACCGTCAGAATTCTTACTTCCAACTACAGCATCTTGGCCCTTTGAAGCTTGGGGCATGGATGTCATCGGTCCTATCAATCCGCCATCATCTCGAGGACATCGGTTCATCCTAGCTATAACCGATTACTTCTCAAAATGGACAGAAGCTATTCCTCTGGCTGAAGTCAAGACAAGCAGTGTCATCATCTTTATCAAAGATTATATGATTTATCAATTCAGCATTCTTCGAAGAATTATTCATGATAACGAACCTCAGTTTATGAGTCAAGCATTTACTGGATTCTACAATGACACTCGAATCAACAACGTTGCTTCTACAGCTTATAATCCTGCGGATAACGGTTTAGCAGAAGCATTCAACAAAACAATCATCAAGCTTATCAAAAAGTTCATTTATGCCAATAAGCGTAACTAGAACGAAAAACATAGTGAATGTCTATGGGCATACCGTACTATGGTTCGCACCCCAACTGGTTGTACCCCTTTCTCTCTGGTGTATGGATGTGAAACCTGCTTACCGTTGGAGATCCAAATTCCATCCCTGAGGATAGCTATTGCCAATGAATTGATATTAAAAAATAATGATCGTCTTCGACTTTAAGAGCTTGAAGCATTCGATGAGAAGAAACATCTATCTCAACAAAATATTGAGCTATACCAAGTCCGTATCTCGAAATCCTTTAACAGTAAAGTCAAAGTATGAACCTTTCAAAAAGGTGAACTAGTTCGTACTATCATACGTCCTATGACTATGACTCACATGAGCAAAGACAAGTTCGAGGCAAAGTGAGAAGGTCCCTATGTTATAAGCAAAGTTTTCATGAATTAATGGAGCATACCAGTTGACCGGAATGGACGGTCGAAGAGCTATGATGCCTATCAACGACAAATTCCTGAAGAAATATCATGTTTGAAAGTATGTATTGTATTGTCTAACAAATATTGTTCATACACAAATCTTTGAATTATTATCTTTTATTCACTCTTTCGTGAGTAAACCCATAGATTTATGGTGCAACCTCAAAAGATCAACCCATAACATCAATCACAACATATCGTCGCCTTTTGAAACCCAGCTATTTTAAAAGATATCTTATTCTCGAGCCCCAGTTGGTTTAAAGGATAATTAGCAAATGTACAAATTCACATCCACATTATCTCTGAATTCTACCGTCTGTATCAACGACTTATCATGTCTATATTACCTCTGATAACATCGTCACAAACGTAATATCACATCAAGTTATATATTGTCACGTTCAGGACCTCTGAACAGATATAATTAGTGATGTTATTCCCAAGAAATATGTCACATCCAATACCTCTGTAATAATATGTTGGTCCTCTCTCTTAACTTATTATCTATACCTAAAAAACTATGGTGCGCCAAAGAAGATAAGTTCACAAAATCATAAGTTCATGACAAACGAGCAAAAGGTTCTTTATTTTCTCTCCATAAAATGGAGTAAAGAACTATATCTGCAGAAATAGAAAACAAACTACATCTCAGAACATCAAGCAGGAAACATTGAGACAAGAAAAGTAAATCATTTTTATTGATTTTTTCAAGAATAGCTACGCTGGGGCAGGTACCACTCCCTCAACTATTGTGCATATGAATGCCCCAACTGATCGAGGTCCTTTACAGAAGCCGAGTGACTGGAGCTCCAGATGTAACTACCTTCGATGCTATTTCCTCCTTAACAGTAACTTCGATTTTTGGAATTATTTTCTCCTTAATGGTCACCAATTCCTCTTTGATAAAAGGGAGACAACATTTCATCTTTAACGATGATCTCAACTTTGGGTATCACCATAGACGCTATAGAAAGGCAAAAAATAAGAGTTAAAATCATGAAAGAATATTCTTACAAAATTAAGAAAATCGAAGTGATTTTTTTATCTCTGCGCAAATTATAGATGTTGCAATACACAAAGTGCTGGTCTCTGAACGCATACAGTATGACAGTTCTCGGTTAGCACATGCAGTATGACAGTTCTATGACAGTTCTCAGTTTGTGCATGCAATATGACATCCTGTGATTTGCGCATACATCAAGTAGTTCTGATTCGTGCAACATGATAATATATGCACTATTTTCGAATCATGACACATAGCGCACCGCGTACTTTGAATGAACAGAGGGTGCACAATTCATGATTTTTTTGCCGGCACACTGAAAGAGGTGGTACGTTTTGAAATTTGTGCAGCGCCAACCAACACTCTGAAAGAGGCGGTCGATGCTGGTTATGTTTCACGCTATAAGACATTGGTGCTGACCGTGGTTCGTCTTCCTCGACCGATCATTTACCTTCAAGAGCGAGGTTAGCCTCCTCGGCTCTCGCCGATAGTGGCACGTGCCTTGGCGCCCTTAGTGGTTATGCTCGCGACGGAGCTCCGATGACGCCCTTGCCTTTCTCTGCGGTGGATCTCTTTGGTGCCATTGACATCGGTGGAAAAAGCTTAGAGAAGTCGGAAGACGAAGAAGAAGAAGATAGAGAGAGCTCGAGAGAGAAAAATTTCTAAGTAAAGAACTATCTCTCTCCTTTCAATGCACTATTTATAGCCTAAGACCTGTACGTAACGATTGCGCAAATTGTGCACTAAACGGTGGGTCGGTTGAAATTCTGCGCATGCAAAATCTTCTAAAAATGCTTCTTGTTCAAAGTATTTCAAATTTGAAAATTTTAAAATTTGAAAACTTTAAAGGGGGTCTTGTAGAAGCTTTAAAAATGCCAAAAGAATGCATTGTGCCATTCACAGATGGCAGCAGGCCATATCCATCAAATAGCACCTAGCATCAATAGCGCTCAGAATCAAAGGACGCTTGTCATCCAATGGTGCATGACTGCCACGTATTAGCTTCCTTGAGAACCTAAGTCATCAGTCATTATGACTGACAACACAACTGTAGAGAAAAATCCTTTCGAGTCTCGAGTGTGCGGCACTCAAGGAGGATTATGTCTGATCATTCATCATGATGGTTGTCAGTTACTCCGCACCATTTAATGTTTGCGCAAAATGATCAACTCCTTATAAAAATTAATGCTCAGCGCATTTCACAATTGGCGCCTATCAACAGTATGCACCATTCATCAACTGGCGCCAATCAATCAACTATCTTCCAGAAGCAGTTAAAGATGACGTGGCACATATGGCACTAATCTCCAAGAATGTACACGTAATACTGCCTATGACCAAGCACACTTTTCTCATAGAATGCTACGCATCTCATGTAGTTAAGCTAACCTTTCGCGTAAATGGATGAAACAGAATATGGTGCGCCAAATATTGCATAATCAGCCTGTTTTGTATTGTACGCCAATCATTGAAACTGCCTGGAAGTTATCCTAAAACTCTATAAATAGGGTTCAAAATAACCTCTCAAGGCATCTTTAATAATCATAGTCTTCTGACAAGGCTTTCGTAGCACGTTCAAGGGTGTTTCTTCTCCGACATCGCATCGTTTAAGGGATAAAGTGATCGTCTTCTGATCAGATTCCTAAAGTTATACTTCCCAGAATCAAATTATACTCTGTACTTTCTTTTCTTAGTTTGTAGTAAAGTTTTCTCGGGAAACTTTTGTTCTTGCAAATAGTTTCTATCCTGTACTTGCTATCTTGTCATGATTTACTTTCATGTCTCTTACCTGTTATCATTTACTTTCAGCATTAGTTATATTTTCACACATGACTTCGTTAGTGTTGTTTACTTGAGTGATTTGATTTGATCACGTGTGCCATAATACTTTGACTTGATCACGTGTTCCATGTTACCTTGACTTGACCCTCTACCGATATTAGAATTGGCCACTTGACCACTCTCGACATAGTAGTACCACGCAGGGCTACGATAGAGACTTACTATAGTTATAGAGTACCACGCCGGACTGCTAGCTATAGGACCGGAAGTACCACGCTGGGCTACGGTCATTCGATTTATTTGCAGCCATACTTAGTATCACTTTTCATATAATATGTCATGATCATAGTCTTTCCATGAGGTCATTGTTCTTATTGCAGCAGTTGTTTCCTGTTTTTTCTAATGTTTTATACTGTCATAGTAGGAATGTTAGTCCCCTGAGGACCTGGTGATCTCTCATGGCTCAGTTAGAGAGGAGGACTACCCGTAGGTTTACGGTTCTGGAGTCGAGACTGGAGTCATACCTTCGTAGGAGGTCGAGATAGTGCCATAGGACTTCTCGTGATCATGTCGATTCTACTCATTATACTTGCTACTTTATTTGCTTATTTCCTTACATCAAACTTGTACTAGATGATTACTTATTTCTTTTTACTATAGTTTCAGGATGTCATACCTACACAGTCATCATTTCTATTGGTTGTTGGATAGATCTTTTTTATTAGAATTATTTTATTGGACTTGACATCTTGTGTCTTATTATTATGTGTGGATGAGATTAGCTGTGTACCTATGACTTGTATTGCATTTCTGGGTTGTTATCATGATTTACAACTTAAGCATTTCGCTAATGGGCTTGTTATGAGGTTTGGCCCATTGGTGAAGTGTTGCTGGCATGTTTACATACCTAGTCCTATGTATTTTGGGACTAGGGCGTTACAATAGGCCAACTATTTAATCATCAAATACTCTTTAAGTCTTACTATCTACAAGCATCCTTGTTGGACTTAGGACACTTAGTAGCCATAAGATATGCTTAGCCAAGTGCTCATTTAGGGCAGGTTAACTACTATATTCCAACTACAAGAAAAATGATTTTTTCCAACGTTTTATTAGCGTTGGCAAAACTGTGCAAAACGTTGGCATAGGCGTTACCGACGTTTGTTCAACGGTTTTTGCAAACGTCGTCGTTGCTCTAGTTGGCAATTTACAACATTTACGCAAAACGTTGGCATAGGGTTTAGACGACGTTTATAAACGCCATTAATTGTTCTATAATGATTACAATATTTCCAACAGTTTCTCACAAAAACGTCGCAAAAGAGAACTTTCCAACGTTTTTTGAAACGATGAGTTTTCCCAACCTTTTTCCAAAAACGTCGAATTTTGATTTCCTAACCATTTTAAACAAACGTTAGGTTTTGTATGGCCAAATTTTTTCAAAAACTGTTGGGTTTTTTTTTGGAACCAGGTAAATTGTTTCTGGAATCGCTTCCACTGGGATTCGAACTCCTGACCACTCGGGCCGCATGCATCTCTCTTAACCACTAGGCTAGAGGTCATTTGCTATATGTATAAAGCAGACTTTTTAATTTAGTCAATGGTTCACCTTAATTTCCATAAACAAAATCTGCCTAATTTATGTAGGATTAGAAAAAAAAATTCCTTCACACATCAAATAAGTGTAAATGCCCAAAAAAAAGTCAAAGAAATGTCGAAAAGGGTTTCCAAATATGTGACATGCTTCACAAAACGTTGGTATATTGCTCGACGTTTAAAGAAAAACGCAGGTAATTAACAACGTTTGTTTTCAAAATGTTGGTATATTTCTCGACGTTTAAAGACAAACGCAGGTAATTGTCAAATATTGGTATATTGCTCGACGTTTAAAGAAAAATGCAAGTAATTATCAATGTTTGTTTTAAAAATGTTGGTATATTTCTCGACGTTTAAAGACAAATGAAGGTAATTGTCAACCTTTGTTTAAAACATTGGTATATTGCTCAACGTTTAAGGGAAAACGCAGGTAATTATCAATGTTTGTTTACAAACGTTGGTATATTGTGCGACGTTTAAAGACAAATGCCGGTCATGACCAACGTTTTTTTAAATACATCGTTATATGCTAACTTAGCCAACGTTTACAAAAATGTTGGAGGAATAAACGTTGGAAAAGACCTATTTTTTTGTAGTGTCCTATACTATATAAGCCTCACGATCGCTTAACCAAGATAACTCATCGATATAATTCCTAATACGATCATTCCTAATTGATAGGTGGCACAACCTACTTCTCATCTTTGCTCAGGGTAACTATCGTGTAGCAAGTTCATGCCAATCACGGAGGAGACTAGTGAAAGGATCAAATTATCAGAAGAAGAGAATATTCACAATCCTCGGATTTGAAGAATGTGGTAAAATTTGAAGTACAAAAGAAATTTTGGTCATTACATGTTTTAAGGAATGCGTAAAGAAATATTAAGATTTTATGGAAATTAAGATAAAAATAAATAGGTACTTCTAACGTTAGCAAAATTCCTTGAGAAAAGATACTATACTGGTTATGAGGTCGTCGTATGGTCTAATCATTCGTAATTTACCAACAATTTGAAAGCAATGACAATGGATCAATATTTTGGGAAAGGCATTAGTAACTTAAGATAAAAATGTGTGGCTAAGCTAATGACTAACTATTGAGGTGTGGCTTAGATATCATATCGTGTCTCAATAACTAATGATGTAATAAGTAATGGTGTACTTAGAATAATACCTGCCATATTTCTATACTCGGGATGGGTATCTGTCATAATGGGGGTGGATGGTTGTCTCTCTTGATGTATGCTGGTATGCTGAGCTGGGACTTGCTCAGGCTGTTGCAACCTTACTATCATATCTTTGCTTTTTGGGCAATCTTTTGACCGATGTTGGTCAGAGCCGCAATCCCAACACAGGCCTAACCTCGTGCGATAATTCCTCTGGATGTGTCCCTTTCTTCCACAGAAAAAGCAGACATGCTTCTCCCGAGCCTGGTATGGTCCTGTTCCTTGCTGCTACTGTATGGTATGCTGTGTTCCCGTACAATTTTTGGCTTGGTGATAATTGCAACCACAAATCATACATTACCCCAATCTATGACAACAATCCTTCCTAACATGACTCTTTCTATGGCAGAAGCGACATGTAGTGATGCTCTAGGGTGTTGTTGCCATGCCTCAAGATGTCTGTTCGGCCTATTTTGAGTCACACTAGCTGGTATTAGGGTTGGTGCGGTAGATAGAGACCTGTTTAGGGCTACTGATATAATCTTCCTTGCGATTTCATTCTGTTGCTGCTATACTTGTAATAATATAAGCAAGCACCTTGCCACCGAAGCCTCATTAGCGTATAAAAATGGCAGCTGTGGTGGGACTAAGGAGGAGGTGGCATATATTCTTTCTAAGGAGCTAGAATTGCTGGTTAGGCTATCCTATTTGGGGTCCCACATCTTGAGGGTGCTACTGGGTAGGTGGGGTCGTCTGATCTGATTTAGATGTATGACCCTGCTGAAGAGGTGTGGTTTGGGTCATTGTTGGTGGCTACACGAGAACTGGCTCCTCTTGCACTGTCGAGTCTCCAGTGGTGATGGTAAGTAGGGCAACATGACTGCTACAAAAATTTATCCTATTGGCACGAAGGTAAGAGTAAGTTGAAACGGATTCAAGCAAGAGGCAGTTCAAGCAATCAATTGAGAGTTCGAAAAAGTTGAAGCCAAATGAGGTAAATAGTCGGTGAACTTGTGGATGAGATACTATTTCCTAATCCTATGTAGGCTTGCTTGGTACACTGACATAACCAAACAATATGTTCGTTGATCTCCATGGGCCACCACAATAACATGTAACGCCGCAGTCCCAAAATATATAGGACTAGAACGTACATGCCAGCCATATAATAAATAAACGTAACCTGTATTTTGCAGTATATAAATAGCCATAACTTCACTAAAATTTCATCTACAGAAATAAAGAATAAAGATAGTAAAAAAAATCAAAACTGAGTTTGTCATTGTACAAATTGCTGGAAGGAGACAAATCTACTACCAAGCATTTAAACTAGATGAAAAGGAAATAACAAAAAGAAAGAATACAAGCAGCTAAAAGGTCCAAGAGCATGTCATCTTTGATAGAGAGAATATCACGATCTTGGCTGGAACTATTGCAAAAAGTCATGAAAACACACCTGGAGAGATCACCAGGTCCTCAGAGGGACGTA
>JANAVB010030293.1:0-21699 GCA_029216955.1 Iris pallida | reverse complement strand
TTCAAGTAAACTCTATTTTCAAATGAATATCACAAACTCAGGTTAATAATGTTTAAACCTAGGTGACAGTATACATCTCATTTGAAATCTCTAAATCAAAATTACCTCTTTTAAACTTATTTTTGAAAAGCTAAATGTGTTTAAGCAAATCCCATAATGAAAACAACATCACAGTTTCAGAAATTGTCAGTTCAACCCAAAATTAGACTCTAAAACCAAGTGGAACACGAAAACAGGTGTATAAGAAGGTCCCCCACATGTAGACGTGTTATGGAGGAGGTGTCTCGTGTCCATACAAAGGGACACGAGGTGTCCAAAACCATAAAAATAACACAGTTTCAGAACTGTGCGCACACAGGCTCGTGGGGTGTGTTCGTGTCCTCGTGGACATGACACAGTACACCAAGTGTTACGTGCACATGTCAGAGGGTAGAGGGGATATAGGTGAGGGTGTACACGTGTCTTTATTAAGTAGGGGTCGTGTTGTGTCTTCATACGAGAGGCGCATCAGAGCCAATTTTGTGTGTGTGTAGACATGTCTCGTGCGGCCATGTCGAGCCACATTTGACTAGACACACAACACGAGAGACCACGTGCTTGTGTCCAGTGTTAGACTAGGTCTAGGTTTACGGGGTCGACACCTCATTTGGTGTCCTCGTTGTGTCAGGACGAGACACGAAGTGAGTATCAGTCGAAGAAACTCGACTATACAGTGCCTGTGTAAAACTACTGCACATGAAATTTTGTGTCCAACACGACATAAGAGTCCATGAGACTCAAGGGGGTCTGTCAGTGATGGCCCCCACCTCTGAGTCAAAAATGAAGTATCCACATGGCGTGTCCACAGAGAAACATGACACGGATAGCAGGACAGTGTACGAGGGTCTGTACGCGTGTGTGCGTGTCCATTTTGGACACGAAAATGACCAAAACATCGACTCAGTCGAATGGATTTGGAATCCACACACCAGGGGCTACACAACCATGTAATTAGTTTTGAATTTTACTAAAATAGTTTCCTCTGTGGCATTTCATCGAATACCTATTTAAAAACACCGATACGTGTCCGATACGGACACAAAATAGACACGATTTCCTACCAAACTTGGGCTACACCTAGGAGAACCCTAAATGAATGCATCTATGAATAGAAATTGGGAATTTAAAGGTGTTTGATAGGTTTTACCTATTGAGGGTAAAACCTCAATGAATAGGCTTAAAATAAGAATCCTCCTTTGAACTCCTATTGCCCAAAGCTTTTCAAATCCTCGCTAGCAAGCCTCCACTAGCCTCTACTACTATAGGAGGAGTCCAACCCAATTTTTTTGGTCCAATTTGGTGGAGAAATGAGGAATTGGTGAAGGTTTGGGGAAGAACACAAGTAGGGATTTATGTAGGTATTTAAAAGAGACAAGAAATTATGAATAGGTGATTAAATAGGGAGGGAATGCACTTTATGGCTGTTGGAATAGTTAGGCTTAGAATTTTAGATGAGGGGCTAGGGTTTGTCCACCAAATTTCAAGCCTTCCTATTGGTTCAATAGTCCTAAAGCTTTTTTTTCACAAATATCCTAAGGGGTAAATATCCTACTTAGAAATATCAAGATATTGTTAATCTTGTCATTTACTAGGTTACCCTAATCAAAACTCTATGCTCAAGGCTAATCTAGATTAGGCTAAGATTCTAGGTCAAGTCTCAAATAATTAACTAGCACATATTTAATTAATACAATTTACAATTTCACAAAATTATCAAAATAACCAAAATACCCCTAGGCTAAATAGTTGTAATATGACATTCTAATCACATGACTAGGCTTCCTCGGTCATGGTTAGTCTCTAGGCTTAGAAATTCTAGGGTTTCACTAATTAACCATCAAAATCACAATTCAACATTTTAAATAGTTTTAAATTAATTAAAAATTACCATAAATTATATCATGATTTAAATAACATTATTAAATAATTAAAATATACAAAAGTTCAAAATTATCCTCATTTTAGAAACTGGGTGCTACAATTCTACCCTTCTTAGAAAAATTTTGTCCTCAAAATTAAGATGGTCGTACTCCGTCTAGGACATACAACCCAACAATCACAGTTTCAAACACACAGTTCGATAATCATATGCGTCTGTCCAAAATCATGATATTCGGAATCTTCGTCATGCTAGTGAGCAAGGCTACGATATTCACAGTCCTTGACTAAGGTACATACCTCTAGAATCATGGTATTTAAAATTTTTGGGTCAACTTAGGCTATTTGATCATTTATCGTAATTCTAGGCCCAACTTCTTAATTGATTTCGGAACTTGACATAGAACGAAACCGTATGACCCAATAAATGGTTTTGATCTATTTTGAGTCTACATTCCTAGGGTGTACCATCCAACCGAGTTCCCATGTGCTACTTATTTACAAATAGCACATGAGACTCATTAAATTGATTTTTAGTTCCGATTTGACTATTAATGCTACTCGGACCCTAACCTAGTCAACCCTACTAGTTAGAGCCTAACTAGGAGTACCAAAAGCAAGTATACATATATTTAAGAGAATTTAAGGATTAAATTGCAGCCATATGTAATATTCTCTTATATCTTTGACTTGGTCAAACTACTATCCAAAATAGGAAACCTATTACTAATAATATAATTTGGAGAACCAAATCATATCCAAATTATATCAAACCAAAGCCCATGCCCTAATAATATAAATAAAAACCCAACCCTAACCTTTTTCTCTCTCTTCATAACCACCAACACCCCACGTAGCCCCTACTTGCACGCGGCCACAACCTCCCAACCCGAAATACTAGCTGACCCCCCTTTCTTCATAAAATATAATTTCTCCTTGATTTCTATGCCAGATACCACCACTCTTGTGACCCCCTCGACATTCTCTTCCACCCTAGCAACTGTAGGAGAAACCTTGCGGCCGTTAGAGAGGTGCCCGATGCGCTACTTTGGCCGAAACTCCGTCGAATCGAAGTCCGAAACGTCACATCAGGTTAGTCTACTTGTAGATGATGTTTCACCAACTTTTTCTCATCCATTTCTTCTCAAACAAAATCTGAGAGTTACCTTTGTGTGTCTACTCCAACCTCTGGTCGTCGGATCGCCTAGTTCTAAGCAGTTTGCTCGTGGCGTCGATTCTACGATAGGGTGTCCAAAAACATTGAATTCTGTTGCGAGCTACTTTTTGTCTATCTAAGTTCTATTTCTAATTATTTTATATTTTTATTCAGAATCTAGATGTCGATACCTTTTTGACGCATATCTGAAAGTTAGGTTTAGCATCCGTTTACTATTTTAAAATTTTATGACATTTGCCGTGTCATCGAACTCCAAAAATTTTTGTTTTCCTTGTGTCCAAAGGTGTCAAAACTTCATGAATCCATGTTAAACTTTATGTTGTGCAAGGTTTAACATTATACATACTATTTTAACTAATTTATGGAATTTTTATAGAATTTATTAATTTTATTTTATTATTGTTTCAGAACTAAATTAATGGGTCGAATTGAGGAAGTCATATGTGGCATTGATATAAGACCTCTTGTGAAAGGGTTTTCCTATTGAAAATATCATTATAGCAATATATAAATATTTATAGATAAATTCCAGAATTTAAATATATTATTTTGTTATAATTGTAAAGTATTTATGAGAGGATTTGGTACCTACATGTACTTATATAATAGATGTAGTATCATAGTAACGTTATGACAACTAGGAGGCGTAGATACTCATATAATTTATATATGATATGTTGATATAGAATATTAAATATGATGTATAATAGGTGATCTTGGAAGGATCGACAAGGACACCGGAGTTAGTCAGGCATACCCGCAGACAGCAGTTACAGGCAAGCGTCCCTTGCCTTCGTTACAGATCTTTCTTTTCTGTCTTGTTGTTCTTTTTTTATTAACATTGCATGACGTAGGACTTTGATACTTAGTGTCCATTTATAGACGGATGTCGATGTCATGATAGTGACATTATGTATTGACATTAGGCATTACGTACATATATACTGATGTGTCTATTGACACAATTGACCACAGGAAACCGACACATTCATGATGCGAGGTTTACATGACTATTCGTGGTATTGACCTCGTGTTAGCATTCTAGATTTCTTTATTAGTATTGCTTTTACTTTTGAGATGACTGTACAGACTTGACATTGCTAGATTCTAGACATGAGAATTTGGGAGAACTTGACTACAATATCGGACCTATTATCGTGTGGCTCGTTGTTTAGTGACCTTTATCTCTGTTGCAGACTAAAGGATTATCACTGTCGTGAATTGATTGTCCTTGGTGCCACGACACAAGTACTGGGGACAATATCCTGCTGAGGTGCTAGTGAGCCTTAGTGGAAGTGGCATGGTATTTTTGAAAAGTATCTCACTTGGATAGCACGTAGACGACTACAGTAGATTGCCTTAGTTCATATTTTTATTTCTGTTCCTTGGCATGTATATTATGCACCTTGCTAGTCCTCTGAGGACCTGGCTATTTTCCAAGATTAGACGAAGCTAAAGACTACCTGGAGGTTTACGGTTCGGAAGCTGAGACCAGAGGCATACCGGCACAGGAGGACGAGATAGTGCCAGAGGACTTCTCGTGATCATGTTACCTTCATATTTGGTCTTGCTATATTATTTTCTTTTCTTTTTATTAGGCTGGTAGTTGATTTGTACTTATTTTCTATCTCTGTTGTTTCGGGATATTTTACCCGCACAGACTTCATTACTTTTATTGTTGGATATTTGAGATATTTTCTTATTTATTCTTGATCTCTTTATGGACTTTGTGGTTGTGATTAGATGTATATACCTATGGACTGTGTTGTATTTCTGGGTGTTATCATGATTTACAGCTTAAGTATTTCGCTAATGGGTTTGTTGTGTAGCTTGGTCCATTAGTGAAGTGCTGTTGGCATGTATTCGTGTACCTGGTCCTATATATTTTGGGACTGGGGCGTTACATATTTTTGTGGTGGCCCATGCAGGTCCACGTTAAATCATTTCGATTACGTTACTGTAACGACGTGAGCCTGAAATTAGAATAGGAAAGATGCATAGGATCACATCCACATGCTTGATACCTTCTTTGATTATGTTTCAAACTCTCACTTGACTTTTCGATTTGCATCCAGTTTGATTATGTTTTACCGTAATCGTTATTTATTCATACTAGCAAGACAAATCTTCGTAATGGATATATCTTTCCTTTACTATCACATCAGGAAAGCCAGGACATAGACACTAGAAGTCATAAGTGCAGGTGGAGTTTTTGCAAATTGTGCAAAGTCATTGTGATACCTAGGATAGTCGTGCTACTATGAGCCTGCAACCAATTAAGGAATAGGACTTGAGGATACATCCATAAACATGATTATAGACTTCTCTTAAACTTTTCAGCATGAATGTTTTCATCTTATCTTCTTGTTCAACATGATTGCTTTTGTGTTCTTCCCTACTCGAGATTTGACTAAACCCTTCCATGTTGACTTCTTGAGTAATTATTCTCATTTTTTGTGCTAAGGTGTTGAAAAGTGTCTTATGGATTGGTCCAAGGAAAAGTTTAAGAAATTATATTTAACCTTGTATTACAGAACCAAGTTTTTGCAGCCAGAGAAATACTGGCGAGTCAGGACTTCAGATAACAGTATCATGGATACATATGTTTTTCAAATTTTACTTGACCTATAACCTATGCATGTTGATCTCTTACCCGGTATTTTTGTAAAAATTCAACTCAAAAATCTTTTATGGATTTGGCTAAGATAAGCTCAAGAACCTGTATTACCTGGCATAGCAGATGTGCACTGCAGCCATCCGTCGTATTATGGAACAAGAAAGTTATTTGTAGCCAGATGGACATTGGCGTGGCAGTAACTTCACGTGACATAATCACGGAGATATATGGTTCTCGAGTCTTACCTAGACTACGTCCTATGCATCTTTGTAACGTCCCAGTCCTAAAATACTTAGGACTAAGTACGTCGACATGCCAGCTGCATACATACGATGTATACTCCAATATCTGGAACCATCGTATGAAAACATAAGCTATAAAATGCAGTAAACCATGATACTTGTCTCATCCACGAATAAAGAAGAAGGAATTTATAATAAACTCATGAATTGTCATTAAACTCATGAATTGTCATTTACAAATCGTTGGGCGGAGACAAATCCACTACCAACTAAAAAGAAAGAAATACATGATAATGAAATTTTGTCGAGCAGAGTGAAGACGATCCAAGTGTAACCATCCTCGAAAAAAAGCAGATCATGGCCTTGGCTAGAGCACATGCGAATATCACAAACACACACCTGAAGAATTCACCAGGTCCTCAGAGGGACGTAACAAGATACATAAAGAACATGCCATATAAATACTGAATATAAAATATGCCACAAATAAAAGTAAGTGACAAGACATCAATAAGGTAACCTAACCGTACTAAAGTGAACATGCAGTTGAGAAACAATCATTTTGATGCATGAGCCCTGGCTGTAAATGGGATCGACATAGTCCCCATATAGGGCACCAGGGGCCTACGTTCGTGACGTCCAAAAATCGTAAGAGGGCATCATATGCAAGGGGGTACGTCCATAACGCTCTGGAAAACGTCAGAGGGCACCTGGAGCCTGCGTCTCCCAAGGAGCGCACAGGTAATCAGGAAAGTGCAAAGAAGCCCGTACGTCAGATATTGTTCTCCCCACCCAATGCTCTTATCTAAGTCGCATCCATGACCATAAACCTCTACTAACTGCTAAGTCTCCTAACATGCCTCTATTAGCAGTTAGCCCTAATGCATGTGCACGGGTGATCAGCCAACACACAGGGACCTCTACATGCTACTCATCTCACACATACTCGTGGTACAATTGTGTCGAGGTATATGTGATACACTACAAACGGTGGTCCCTTAACTCTAAGTCTATATGCAATCAAAGGATAATAATTAAAGTAAAGCTAATATCACTGAGCAGACAGTAAATCATGAACTGAAATAATGGTATAGCTAAAAGAACTGGAAATAAATGAACAGTGATATGCAATAAATAAAATACAGTCTAATTATAAACATTATAAATGGTAAGGTATCTTGCCTGTTATGTCGCCTGGTGTGGTGCAATATTCTGACAAGTCTCGAGGTGTCCAATAACCGTGATCGATGGACAGTGGTCTGAAGTTGCAAGGAATTAGGATTTAGTCATGGTCAAGATTGATAATTGAAGGAAAATTGTGGAAAAAGAATATAGAAATTTTAGAAAATAATTTTATAATAATTTTACGTAAATACTGGAAAATACTTTTTATACACAATTTGGAAAATATTTTTATTAGTCAAATATATGTCTGGATGAATACTTGAAGGATCAAAAAATAAATTTTGAAATCTCAGTTTGAAATCAATGTAGGCCAACCCTACATTTTACAAAATAATACCTGTCTTTTATGATAGCAATAAGTATTTTAGTAACAAAATAATATTAATACTGGTACATATTGTATATATATAAAAAAAATTTATTAGCTAATATTAATTAATGAAAGAAAAAGTAAAAAAAAGTAATAAAATACTAAAGAGATGAAACCACCCAACCATCTAACCCAGAACATATGTTTTCTCTTTACACAGATCATAGAACAAAACAAATAATAATAATCATAATATTAATAGTATCCTACTGTTATACTACAATACCTATACATTAATATTGGATAACTAGTAATAATAATAAAACAAATAATATAAAATAAATAAATAAACAATAAACAATAAACAATAATAAACAATAACATACACAAAAAACAAAATCGATACAGCTGGTGTTCTCTTCCCTCAAGGGAGAGAGAATAATAGCCAGCAACAAAAAAAGAAACAAAAGCAGCAGATGAAAATGAGTTAGAAAGAGGGGGTTTGGTGAGGAACTTAAGGGGAAGGCTTCTGAAATTTTGAGAGGGGGAGAGAGATGGAAGAGAAGACTCACAGAGGGTCTTGGTGGCACGCGGCCTCGACGGAGTTCGGGGCGGCGTGCGGCGAGGCATTGCCGCGATAGGAGGGAGGCGGTGAGAGGGGGAGTCCCATCGGTGGCTTTTGGTGCGCGTGGAGGGTGCTCGGTGAGGTCGGTAGGCGAGTCTAGGCGGTGGATGGCGATGTCGGAGGCTGGAAGATTCGGCGAACGTGAGGGTAGTAGTCCATCCGACCGTCGGGTTGGGGTTGCCGCGAGGAGTTGAGGTTAGTGCTTTATTTTCTTCTTGTATAGTGGTTATGGTGGCGGGAGGATGGTGATTGTCGGGGAGTGTGGGCGGGGCTGTGCAGGAAGGGGGGAAGAGGAGGATGGTGCCTGAGACGCCGGGGAGGTCGGGGAACAGGTGGTGGTCCTGTGCATGGATGTTGTGTCGGGTTGGTGGCACTGATGGTGGTAGTGTGCTGGTGGTTGGCGGGCAGAACGGTGGTCCGGGCGTTGCGGTGGCATCGAGTGGCGGGGAAGTCGGGGGCTGTGCTTGTCTGCAGAGACTCGAGGACAGGAGAAGTCGGCAGGGTTGTACTCTCCGTTTTCGGATGCTGACACGCACACAGGAATTGGGTTAGAGTTTAGGGTTGTGTCCTGCACGACATGGATGGTATCGAGGTACGAAATTGTCGGACACGAAAGGATATTTGTATTTGTACTAGAAATATATAGTGGATGAGATGGGGGACATGGACACGGACATGATGTAGAAATTTGGTTGTGGTGGAAAACTTAGGTTGTGAATTTATTTGTATTCTATGGAAATGAGCCAAGAGGAGCTCTCCTTATATAGAAGGTGGCGCTCCTAGTTAGATAAGGGTTAGGATAGTTTAAACTCCAATAAGATAAATCATCTATTATTTCAAATCAATTTAAAATTACTCCAATCAAATCCAAATCCAATTCAAATTTAAATAAATCTAATCTAAATTGATATAGATAAATTCCATCTTCAAATAAAAGCTATTTAAAATAAAGTCAATAAAATCTTTTTTTAAACACCATAATTAATTAAATATTAAATCAAACAAAATTTAAAATATCTTTTCAAAAGAATAAAATAATAGTAATATTAATTTCGAAAATAAAATTATATGAATTAATTTCATATACATCGCATGCAAAAATTTACAAAAATCATCGTTTTCTCAATTACTATTATACTTGAACTATAAAATAAAATAACGTTTTGGCAAACCTCGACGCGACGCTTTTTACAACTTAAGCAATTAAAAATAGAAATATTTATCACATATTATTTTGGAAACCACACTCCTTCTATATAAATAAATCTATAATGAAATATTCTTTTTAAAAAGTATGTACCTCGTCCATATTCGCACTCGACGAGTAATACGAAGAACGCGAACTCGCACGCGACGTACAATAATGAGAACATGAACTTGCATGCGCCGTACAAATACAAAGTACAAATTAAATGTTGGGAACGAAGCACGAAAATCGTTCCTCGAAACCAGAAAGTCCTGCGAGAGAACCGAGCAAAAGCACACAAACCAAAAATGCCGAACACAATCGCAGACACAAAGATTTTTGACGTAGAAAATTCTTACGGAAAAAACTATGGGACGATCAGAGTCCAACCCTGAAGAACCTCCACTAATGGAATAAAGAGAATACACCCTCTACAAGATCCTTCCGATCCAAAATGGATCATCACAACTCACTTGAAAGAAGAATTTTTTGATTGCGGACTCCGAAGAACAAGAGATGCCGAAAGATTATTCGAAGCAATCTCTCCTTCACAATAGTCCTTAATCCTCTCTCTCTCAAAGATTGTCAAGCACTCTTGTTTTGAGATGATTTTTCAACTAGCATGCATCACCCATTTATAAGCCCTTGGTAATCTATACATGGAAGGCCAATATATATGAAAACTTTCAATATGCATCAATCATATATTTAATGGAAATACAATCATAATTGGCTTGCTATAATTGGAAGTCCAATTATATGGAAATCTACTATGCGAAGGGTCCAATCATAAATATATGATCAAAGTAAGTATGGAAATCCAATCATATATTTCCTTACCATATATGTTCCAAAATAGGATCCATGTACTCTCCGAGCTTCTCCGACACACGGATGGCGCTCGTCATACTCTAGGGTATTCTCCACATAGGTTGGGAACCCCATCCACTCCAACAAATCTTCCCCTTCACAACTAGGTGGAGGAACTTATCATCCCGATGATGCGTGTGTAGTACTCAAATTTTTCGCTTGGTAGGACCTTCGTAAGCATGTCCGCTCCATTATCATCTGTATGAACCTTCTCAAGCATCGCGTCCTTCTTCTCAACCACATCCCGTATCCAATGATACCGAGTCTCAATGTGCTTGAACCGACTATGAAAGTCTGGTTTTTTACAAGGTGAATGACACTCTGGCTATTACAAAGCAAGTATACTGCTCTTTCTTCAGCCCCATTTCCTGTAACAGCATTTTCATCTACAGCAACTCCTTGCAAGCCTCCGTCGCTGCAATGCACTCTGCCTCAGTCGTCGATAAGGCAACACACTTCTGTAACTGTGACTGCCAAGATACCGCTCCTCCAGCAAACATTATTACATAGCCCGAAGTCGATCGCCTCGTGTCTACATCTCCAGCCATGTCAGCGTCGGTATACCAAACGAGCTTCCGCTCGTCACCACCAAAAGAAAGTCTCCAATCGGTAGTGCCCTGAAGGTATCTTAGAATCCACTTGACCGCACTCCAATGTATCCTTCCAGGATTTAAAAAATACCTGCTAATTGTGCTAACTGCATGAGCGATGTCTGGCCTCGTACACACCATAGCATACATAAGGGTTCCCACAGCTGAGGCATATGGAACCCGATCCATATCTTTCTTTTCATCCATGGTAGATGGACACTGCTCCTCAGTGAACTTAAAGTGAGCCGTAAGGGGACAACTCACTTTCTTCGACCCATCCATCCCGAAACGCTGAAGTACCCGGTGAATGTACTTCTTTTGGAATAAGTGTCGCAGCTTGGACTCTCTCTCTCTCGGATGATCTCCATCCCAAGAATAGTCTTTACTGCGCCTAAATCCTTCATAGAGAAGGCCGCGCCCAGTTGCCGCTTCAACTCCGCTATCCTAGTGGCATTCCGACCCACTTATAGCATGTCATCAATATAGAGCAATAAAATGATGAAATCATCCTCGGTAAAGTACCGCACAAATACACAATGGTCCGACTTCGTCCGTGTATAACCATGCTCTCCCATAAATGACTCAAACTTTCTGTACCACTGCCTTGGAGCCTGCTTCAGACCATACAAGCTCTTCTTCAACCGGCAGACCAAGTGTGACTTGCCCTTCTCACAGAATCCCTCTGGCTGCTCCATTTATAACTTCTCCTTAAGGTCACCGTGGAGGAATGCTGTCTTCACGTCCATCTTCTCGACCTTCAAGTCGAAACTGGCTGCCAATGCTAGCACCACCCGAATAGACGACTGCTTGACGACTGGCAAAAAGATCTTATCATAATCCATGCCTTTTCCACTGACCATAGCCTTTAACTACCAGTCTCACTTTGTATCGAGGGCGAGTAGCATCATCCGTCTGCTTCACTCTAAACATCTATCGATTTTTCAAAGCCTTCTTGCCCTTTGGCAACTGTACCAGCTCATAAGTAGAATTGGCGTATAAGAAACTCATCTCCTCCTGCATAGCCTGCATCCACTCCTACCAGTGTTCGTCTTCCATAGCCTCTGCAAAGATTTCGGGCTCTCCCCCGTCAATCAGTAGCACATACTCACCTGGCGAGTATCTCGTAGATGGTTGACGATCTCTGTCGCTCCTTCTCAGTGGAGCTACTGGTGCTGGCTATATACCAATAGTCTCGTCCCCTTCAGGAACTGCCTCTCTGGCATGCTCATCTTTCTGAGGGACACCCTGACTACCATCAGTAGGATAATGATCAAGGTTGGGAGCAACTCCATCCACTGGCTCCCCCATAACTGGATCCTCTGCAAAGTCCTCTAGAAACTGCTTAAAGTAAAATGACTCTAACTCAGGCAATTCCTCAGCCTCAGAAGGCATCTCAAAATCTGGAGTGTTGATCACGGTCTGATCCTCGACGAATAGCATGTCCCTTCTTCTGTAGTGCTTTCTTCCCACTAGGTCCTAGAGTTTATAGCCAAACTCATCCCGACCGTAGCCGACAAAGAGACATCGCCTCGTCTTCGGCTCAAGTTTGGAACTCTCGTCCTTTGTACATGCACGAAGGCCTTACAACCAACACTCGCAGGTGATTGTATAACTGCTCTTTGTCGTACCATACTTTGTTAGGAACATCATCCTGTAAATGAGCACTAGAAGATAAATTAATAACATAAGCAGCTGTGAGAAGAGCCTCACCCCAATAACCTCATGGCAAATTTGCTTCTAACAGCAAACACCGCTCCCTCTCTATCAGTGTCCTGTTCATGCGCTCTACTACACCATTAAGCTGAGGTGTCTTGGACAGAGTCTTCTGGTGTCGTATCATTTTCTCTCTGCAATACGCATCAAAGAAACCATTGTATTCATCGTCGTTGTCGAACCGAACACATAATAACTTCTTTTCCGTCTCTCTTTCAACAGAGGCCTGAAACTCTTTGAAAGTAGATAGCACCAGATCCTTTGTCTTTAAGGCATAGACCCAAACCTTCCTGGAACAACCATCAATAAAAGTTACAAAGTAAGAAGCACCACCAATATATTTTACCTTCATAGGACCGCAGACATCCGAGGGAGTCAACTCGAGCAACGCGGCTTCTTTGAACTTGGGTGACTTTGGAAAGATACCCTATTTTGCTTTTCAGCTAAGCAGTGCGTGCATTTCTCCAACTTTGTATACTTGAGCCCTGGAATCACCTTCCTGTTCACCAAATAGCTCATTTCCTTATCACTGATATGGCCGAGCCGCCTGTGCCACAACTCGGTAGACGAATCACTGATAGCATTTACCTCCTGTGCCCCCTGTGCGCTTTCCTCTATATAGTAGAGTCTAAACTTCTTGCTTCCTCTGGCAATCACTATCGAACCTCTAGAAAGCTTCAACTGACTATTCCCGAAAACACCGAAGAATCCCTCGTCATCCAACCTTCCAACCGACACCAAGTTGAAACGGATATCAGGGACATGACAAACATCCTTGAGAACAAGAACTGCACCAGTCTTCGTCCTCAAATGCACATCTCTAATGGCAACCTCCTTCAATACATCTCCATTGTCCATCTTCAACACTCCACAGTCGCCTGTCGTATAAGTGGCAAATAGTACCCTGTTATGAGATACGTGCGCTGAAGCCCCTGAGTCCACCAAACAAGAATTGTTATTACAGACGAGGTTTGTAATAACCTCATCACCTACGACGATCACATCGCCTCCATGTATCAAGGTCGCCGATGTAGTATTCTCATCTTGCTTTCCCTTATCGCCCTTCTTCTCTCTCTTCCAAGCGAAATAGTTTCGCTTGATGTGGCCCTTCTTCCTACAATGGTAATACTCTGAGTCCTCATACCAACCTTTGGACTTCCCTTTGCTCTTATCTCTGCCACTACCTAGACCTCCTGCTTTTGCCCCTTCCGTGGCTCTCTGAAACTAGTGCCTCTAAGTGATGGGATGTGGATGTAGTGCCACAAGAACGTCTCCGCATCTTTTCATTCAGTACCCCACTCTTGGCAAACTCCAGACTGACCATACCTTCCGGAGCAGAAGCGATCATAGATACTCGTATGGTCTCCTACGAGTCTGGCAATGTACGTAGCAACCAAAGTCCTTGAACTTCATCGTCGAACTTGACACCCATCGAGGATAGCTGGTCCACCACGCCCTAGAACTCACTCAAGTGATCTGTAATGGATGCACCATCTTTGTACCGCAGACCCATCATCATCCGGATCAGGAATAGTTTGTTTATCCCGATCTTTTTTGTGTACAAAGATTCCAGCTTCTCCCACAACATCTTCGCATGCTCAATATTGGCAACGTGGTTGTATACGTTCTCGTCAATGAACTGCCATATGTACCCACACACCTGTATATGCTGGAAGTTCTAGTCCTCATCGAATTTGTCACTGGGCTTCTCGGATGCAAATACTAGACGATGCAGCTTCTTGACGAACAACAAATCCTTCATCTTGCTCCACCAATAATGGTAGTTGGTACCGTTCAGGTTTACCATGCGCATCAGTTTCGCATCCATCTCTGCTTTCTTGTTTGACTGTCAACTCCTGACACTTCTTTGAACCCAAAGCTCTGATACCACTCTGTTGTGAACAAAGTGCGGAAATCGTTCCTCCAAACCAGAAAGTCCTACAAGAGAACCGAGCAAAAGCACACAAATCAAAAATACCAAACACAATCGCAGACATAAAAATTTTTGACGTAGCAAATCCTTGCAGGAAAAACCATGGGACGATCGGAGTCTAACCCTGAAGAACCTCTACTAATAGATTGAGGAGAATACACCATCTATAAGCTCCTTCCGATCCAACACATATCACCACAACTCACTTGAAAGAAATTTTTTTTTTATTGCGGACTCCGAAGAACAAGAGATGCCAAAAAATTATTCAAAGCAATCTCTCTTTCACAATAGTCCTTAATCCTCTCTCTCCCTCTCGAAGATTATAAAGCACTCTTGTTTTAGATGGTTTTTCAACTAGCATGCACCACCCTTTTATAAGCCCTTGGTAATCTATATATGGAAGGCCAATATATATAGAAACTTCCAATATGCATCAATCATATATTTAATAAAAATCCAATCATAATTGGCTTGCCATAATTGGAAGTCCAATTATTGGAAAGCTACTATATGAAGGGTCCAATCATAAATATATGATCAAAGTAAATATGGAAATCCAATCATATATTTTCTTACCATATATGTTCCAAAATAGGATCCATGCACTCCCCGAGCTTCTCCGACACACGGATGGCGCTTGTCGCACCCCGGGGTATTCTCCACATAGGTTGGGAACCCCACCCACTCCAACATTAAATACCGTTTAATACTTATGTATAAAATTTTAAAATCGTAGTAGAAATTAGGGGGTTTACAATCTTGTTGGCCTCACGTCGTTCTTGAAAATAGTTTGACAAACCCTCATGCTTTGTTTGACCCTACCGTTGTTTGAAATTGGTATAGTTTGACCCAGCCTTAGGCTTCTATTACCTTCTATTTATTAGATGACTAAAATAGACAAATCTTATAGTTATATTATAGAATATAATTAAGCTAGATTATTAGTGTGATTGTGATGTTGGGTAGCTAGAAACGGATAAGTTTCTTAGAGATGGATCCTAGTAAGATTATGAGTCGAATATGAGTGTCTAGATATCGGATGCGTAGAGCCTGTTAGGAGAAATTGCTAGGAGTGAACTGAAGAGTATCATTGAATAGGTTATAATACTATACCTACGATAGAATGGAACGACTAGTGGTATTAGAATTCTTCTGCATAAACACTTTAATCCTTTTTTTCCCTAGCTTATTTTCGAGAAGCATCTTAGAGTTGTGTTGGGAGCATTAAGGAATGAGAGATTGTATGCTAAGCTTAGTAAGTGTAAATTTTGCCTTGATAGAGTTCCTTTCCCTGGATATATTATCTCGGGAGAAGGACTTTCAGTGGATCAGAAAAATATAGCTACCGTAGAGTCTTGGCTGACACCAACATCGGTTGCAGAAGTTATGTGTTTTCTCGGACTTGTAGGGTATTACCGCAGGTTCGTAGGGAATTTCTCATGGATTGCAGAGCCGATGACATGGTTGACCCGTAAGGATCAGGAGTTCCAGTGGACAGAAGATCGTTAGAAGGCTTTTGAAGAGTTGAAGAAGTGGTTGACCTGAACACCTATTTTGATGCTTCCTTCTGGATCTGGAGGATTTGTTGTATATAGTGATGCGTCGGGTAGTGGACTTGGATGTGTTTTGATACAACACGAAAGGTCATAGCCTATGCATCGAGGCAACTAAGGGCACATGAGAAGAATTACCATACATATGATTTGGAGTTAGCAGTTGTGATCTTTGTGTCACGCCCCAGAACCAGAATACTGGAGAGCGGGGGCGTACATAGCTAGCTACGTATATTGAAATAAAATCCACCTCACTATACGGTCACGGCTGTCTAGATATAAGGGTTTACTACAAGCCAACGGTCTCTTAAGGTCCAGCCTATTGTCTCAATCTCAACAAGTAATATAGTTACAAGATATTAGATCACCAAATATACAATAAAAGGCGTCCCAAATATTACATATTCAGTTGATCATGAAGCTAGTCATACAAAATGCGAGGACTAGCATGAGCTAAGCCATACATGATCAACCCTAGGATTTGTTAATCATGTTTACAGCCCGTAGGCAGACACTAAGTAAAGATGCATCGAGCTAACAGGTGCTCGTCGGCTAAACACCTCAAAAGAATAAATTTACAATATAGTGGGTGAAACAAAATAGAAAACCCACTCGTAGCCCGTGTTCCTTCTAGTCGCCACCATCGGGCTGGAGGTTCGGTAAATCCTCGGGTGCTGCTCCGAAATCTAGCCACACAAAACCAGCTTGGTCAAACCCCAGAAAGAGCAAGTGCCATAAAGGAGGCCACTAAATAAAGACAAAAGCCAGCATATCAAAACATAAGAAAATAGAAAAAAATACAAGTAATAAAAGTACAGCAGGACAATAAGCGACTAGGGACATGGAACCATTCCGGAAACCAAATTACAATCCGTAAACCAAATAAGGACCAGGGTTGTAACCCTTCGCCTGAATAGCACTTGTCTCTATCCATTTATTGTTAAGACAAGTAAAAAAAACATGTTTGGGAGTACCAGGTACGGGGACTAGACAAGACTTAGACAGGGATAGTTAACATCCATTCACAAGCGGCCAAGCAATTACTATGGCTTACTACTTTAACTAACTAGGGTTATCACAAGCCTAATTACTAACAAAATACAATGAGAATTTTCCAGTTCCAAGCCCTGCAGACTATCTAGTTATCCTTTTGCGGGTTGAGAGTATGGTTGGGTACATCGTCCAGGAGACGATATACCCTTAGGTGACTTAGAGGTGCAACACATGACAGTGTGCTGGAAATGTGCTCTACTCGTCGGCAAGCTACAAGTCCATTAAAGCTCCCAAATAACGAGATTTGCTTGTGACTGAAAATTCTCCATGTTCTAGTTTGATCTAATCATTAGTCTAATCCAATTTAGTACGAGTCCCTGGCCGTGGTGCCCAGGGAATCACGTCCTAGACATGATGCAAGACAAGACAAGTAGATTTGCACAAGCAACAAGAAAGAACACCCACGGTGTCAGAGTTGATTATACGAGTCAAGTTAGCCGTCGCAACAGCATCAAGTCAAGTCAAGTTACAAGTTACGGGTTACAAGTTACAAGTCAGGAGTGCGCCGCCACGGGCCACTATCAAGTTATCCAGAAAGTACTAAATCATACTTCACAGAACTCACAAAACCGTACTAGTCATAAGCAAAACACCGAAAACCGTGCCAGGTCGTGTTGGGCCAAGACATTCGTATTGTGTGGAACAAGATCCCAAAACTCTAATCCACAAAAGAGAAGTCGAGTCCAAGAAATAAGACCAAACCATCATAGACAAGTAGATTGTGCAACGGAAGAGGGGTCAGGTTGCGCAGGGGTTGGATTGCGCTAGGGCCAAGCGCGCTGGATCGGGTTGCACAGGGAACGAGCTGCGCTAAGTCGGATTGCACAGGAAACGGGTTGTGCTGAGGATGGATTGTGCGGGGGTTCAATTGTGCTGGATCCAAGCGCGCTGGGTCGGCTTGCGCAGGGTGAATTGCGCTGAGCCAACCCGCGCTGGGTCGGGTTGTGTCGGGATCAGGTGGCGCTGGAGGATGCGCGGTTCACCAAAGGGCAAGCTGCGCTGGTCAGCCAGCGCTAAAGAACGCTGGCCGAGGAAGGCTGCGCGTTCAGTCTTGCGCTAAAGAGCGCAGGCCGAGAGGTCTTCTTCTCCAGCTAGGCTGAGAAGATGAACCAAGAACACCAAAAACTTCAAATCTACATATCTTGGCGAAATCAAAACCAAATTTAGATTTTCAAAGTTCTAATTTGTGTAAAATTGAATTGTCTTCCACATGGAAGCCTCAAAACAAAGAAAAATCTAAGTTTAATAGATCAAAACCAAAAAAATCCGAAAATAGTTAAAACTTAGATCTAGAACAATGGAGACTCCAAATCACAAAATACCAAGTTCTAATGTTGTTCTCCATGTCCTAATCTAGCTAATGGACAAATAGAATTGGGTCTTTATGTGGTGGCAAGATGCACTTGCCTATGGTGTTGGTGGAGGAAGGAGGAAGAAGAAGATGGAGAAGTTAATGGAAATTATGGAGGAGAGAGAAAGTTAGGTGGGGATTTAATGAGGGTGGTTGTGGTGGAATGAGGATGGAGGTTAGCAAAGGTGTTCCAATACATACTAAACCAAACCAAACCAATTCCTTCTCCACAAAATAAAACCAAGCCAGGTCCAAAATCCGTTTTACGAGAAAACCAAAATCTACAAGTTAAGCCAAAAGACAGTTACAGGCCAGAATATGAGAAAATAAAATACAGGTCGAAAATACATATAAGCCTAATTAAAAATACGCATTCCAAAATTCGGACATTACAACTCTACCCACCTTAAAAGAATTTCGTCCTCAAAATTTAAATCAAGATGCCTAGAGATGTAAGAGCCCGCATTACTATCCACAAACAAGCTACTCTAAGCAACCAATCATACAATCATACATGCAAGCAAGTATGAAAAGCATAAGGTATAAGGAAGACATTATACCTTACGAGTCAAACAAGTCAGGATATCGCGATCGGATGTCGTCCTCACGCTCCCACGTTGTCTCACCTAGGAAGTGATGACCCCAAGCAACACGGACTAAGCTAATAGTCTTGTTCTTGAGTATCTTCTCTTTCCGGTCCAATATAGACACGGGCCTCTCCTCATACGAAAGGTTGGTACCAACAACCAATTCCGAATGGTCCAGGATATGGCTCGGGTCCGGGATGTACCATCGTAATTGGGACACATGGAATACATCATGCACCTCACTTAGCGACGACGGAAGAGCAAGACTATAGGATACATCTCATACTCGCTCCAGGATATCGAACGACCCTATATACCTAGGACCAAGCTTTTCTCCCACGCCAAAGCGAATGACGCCGCGGTTAGACGAGATCCTTAGGAATACATAGTCGCCGATAGCAAACTCTAAGGGACGCCGATGGGCATCGGCCCAATGTTGCTGGCGATCTTGGGCAACTCGAAGATGATCCCTGACTTTTCTGACTACTTCAACTGCCTGGGCAATCATTTCTGGACTGAGCATCTGTGTCTCTCCGACATAGTCCCATGCTAACGGGGATCTGCACTTCCTGCCATATAAGGCCTCGAAAGGAGCCATCTGAATACTGGCCTGGAAACTGTTGTTGTACGAGAACTCTACCAGGTGCAGGTGATCTTCCCACGAACCATCGAAGTCAAGTGTACAAGATCTCAACATGTCTTCAAGTGTCTGGATTGTGCATTCTGACTGTCCATCTGTCTGCGGATGATATGCCGAACTGAACTGAAGATGAGTTCCCAAACTCTCTTGCAGGCTACGCCAAAAGTATGATATGAATCTTGAATCTCGGTCCGAGGTGATACTGACGGGCACACTGTAAAGCCTGACAATCTGCCTGAGGTACATCTCTGCTAGTTGAGCCGTAGACTGACCAACTCTGAATGGAAGAAAATGAGCCACCTTCGTGAGCCTGTCAATTATAACCCAAATAGCATCTCTACCAGCTGGGGATCTAGGCAATCCAGTCACAAAATCTATGGTCACATGCTTCCACTTCCATTCTGGAATCGGCAAGGGCTGAAGAAGTCCAGCGGGCCTCTGATGTTCAGCTTTAACCTGCTGGCAAACCAAACACCGAGAGACAAACCGGGCTATCTCCCTCTTCATGCCATTCCACCAGAAATACTGACGAATATCATGGTACATCTTCGTGCCACCGGGATGAATAAAATACTGTAAATTGCGAGCTTCTTCCATGACCTACTGTCTGATATCTCTACTAGGTACACAAAGACGAGTACCGTGCCGAAGTGTACCATCTTCATGAATACACAACTCTGGCCTTCTCCCTGCTTCACATTCTGCTCTGAGTCGCTGAAGCTTGGAATCTGTAGATTGCGCCATCCGGATCCTCTCAACTATGCTGGACTGAACCTGTAGACTGGCCATCAACGCCACGTTGGTAGGAAGTACCACTTCAATTCCCATCTTCTGAAGATCTGCCAATAATTTTAATTGTGCCGTTAGAAGGTAAACTCCGGCTCTCCTGCTTAATGCATCTGCTACAACGTTGGCCTTCCCTGGGTGATACTGCAAGTCCACATCGTAATCCACCCATAGCTCGAGCCATCTCCTCTGCCGCATGTTAAGGTCTTTCTGGGTGAAAACATACTTCAGGCTCTTGTGATCAGTAAATATCTCCACTCTATCTCCGTACAAGTAGTGCCGCCAAAGCTTAAGTGCAAACACTACTGCTGCCAGTTCCAAGTTGTAGGTCGGGTAATTCTTTTCATGATCACGAAGTTGACGTGATGCATAATATATTACCTTCCCATGCTGCATCAAGACATACCCCAATCCTCTGCCTGAAGCGTCACAATAAATTGTGAATCCTCCGGTCCCATCTGGAAGTGTGAGAATGGGAGCCGTTATCAAACCTCGCTTCAACTTCTCAAATGATTCCTGGTACTCTGCTGTCCAAGCAAACTGCACATGCTTGCGGGTCAACTGGGTCATTGGCGTCGAAATCCTTGCAAAATTTGATACGAATCACCGGTAGTAGCCGGCCAATCCAAGAAAGCTGCGAACCTCTGCCGCTGAACTAGGTACTGGCCATGACTCGATAGCCACAATCTTCTGGGGATCCACTTCTACTCCTCCTCGAGTAATGATGTGACCAAAGTACATGGTCGGTTCCGACGTCCCGACCGTTGGTGGAGGTCAGTGTTCGGTTCTTGCAGTTGGATTCTTTGGTATGTTTTTTTGCATTCTGATATGTTGTTTGATGCAATGCCCAAAAAGGGAAGACGCAGGTTTTGGTAGAAGATGGGAGAATGGGTTCCACAGAGGATGGCGACAATGGCCTCACCATGGTCTCTCTACGGAGGAGATCCTCCTCGAAAGGCCCACTGGTCAGGTTTGATTCCTCATCTTCTCATCAAAATCCTATTTTTTAGGTTTCAATTTTGTTTTATTATGGCTTGGAAATTGATGGTGGGGAGGAACAGAAAACACAACGGCCGCTCAAGGCGGGTGGATTCGCCAGGATAATGGAGGTGATGAGCTTGCTCGAGTTTTTGACGTAACGAATGCCAACGTTACGACTCTCGGACGGCTCATCCTGAATGTATTCAGGGTGGGGGTACGCACTACCACTGCATACATATATAGAATATTATTCGAGCTAATCGATTATGTGTGCTCATGTTATAGAAAGGGAACGAGCTATTATTGCAAGTAGACCAAGTTAGGAACTTGCTGCTAGAGAGTACTCGAGGTGTGATTGTGGGATGGTCCGAGGCTGGACATGG
>JANAVB010030292.1:0-40939 GCA_029216955.1 Iris pallida | reverse complement strand
CTACCACTCAGGAGGTAGCGACGATTCTGTCCCTGTTGAGGGACTCGATGATGAGACCCGTCTGTCAGTCAAGACCGTGCGAGGGTCAAGAGACAAGTGACAATCTCCCTATTCTGTCAAGGGAGGTGGTACCAACTGTTGATAGGACGTTGGGGGTAGAAGAGGTGGCTGTTGACGTCGGAGGTTCCTCCGGGCTTGAGAAGGGTAAGGGTGTAGAACCCCTGTAGCTCTTCTACTTGGGGGACCATCTCGGCCTGTGCCGGCTCCTTCTGTTGCTTCGGCTCCTCGGGCTAGAAGTCCACCCTGTTGATGAAGAGCCCATTGATGCGAGGTTCACGCCTCGCTGATTGAGATTGGTGGATCTTCTTTCGGTCTGCAAACTGTAGTAGCCCTCCAACTCCCGCGATGACGCCGCAGGTCCTGGTGGATGACGAGTATGTGAAATTCCTCATCGAGGGGGGTGTACAAAATGTTACAGAAGGGTATATCTGCTGTGATGGATGCCAATGGGAGTTTTGCGACGGCAAAAGCTCTGGCAATGCCCTGCATCGAGCTGATTCGTATTCACCAAGGCCACGACCATATGGTCGAAATTTGGAGGCTTCGATGATTGAGCTGGATGAGCGGCTCGCGGAACTTCAACGCATCCAGCGAAACGACCTCTCTGTCCTGATAGATGCAGAGAAGGGGAAGCTGATCGCCGAGATCGAGTCTTCATACCAGGCCACGTGGGCATTTGGGAGCGCGAGGTGGCTGAGACTGAGGCTGCGGTAGAGCAGTTGTCTCAGTCCATGAAGACGACGGTGGAAACTCGAGCTGCATTGGAAGCTAATATCGCGGATATCGACACCCAGATGCGCCGCCTGATGACCAACGGGCCCGACTCCAGTTAGAGGTCGAGCGTGTCCGGGTGAACATGCAGCATTTAAGAAGGATGAAGCGACTTTTACTCAGCGGACTCTTGCCTTGGCGCAGGAACGACAACAGCTTGATGAGAAGCATGCAAGTGATACTTCCGCTGGGGCCGTTGAATTGATGCGCCAAGAAGCAGAGCGACGAGTCCTGGCGACGGTGGAGGCCCGTGCAGTCGACTTAAAGCTTCGAGTCAGGGAGCTCTCAGCCCATCCTGGGGAGATTCAGGGACCATAGCTTTTTCCCTTTTTTTTTGTGTTCTTTTGCAACCCTTACTGGGGGATGATGTAGTTTCTTGTACTCCTTTTTCAGAAGAATAAAGAAGTCTACAACCTTTTTTGTGATGTGTTCATCTTTTGTTGTCATGAACTTGATGATTTGTGTGGACCTATTATCTTTTGTGCACCTTGGTTTTCAGGTACAGATAATAAGTTTGAAGGAACCATTATGTTTGCTCAGAGGTAATATGGACATGGTAATCATTGGGTTCGAAATGATAGAATCTCCTACTCAGAGGTATTATGGACGTGGTAGGAATGATCTTGGGGGATACGCTGAACAACTCAGAGGTATATGGACGTGGAAGTTCTGCGATAAATGTACAATAACACAGGGGTTGTTTGTACAAGATGTTTACTTAGAGGTAATGTGGACGTGGTAAACATGAAGGGTAGCGTAGGCTTACGAAGTGTAAGATTCTGCTTTGTAGGGTGTAGAGAGACAACTCAGAGGTATTATGGACGTGGTTATCTTTCTACTGGAAGATGCCACGGAACAGCTGGGTTCCGGAAGCGTATGAGTTTGTGGAAAGAGGTTGTTTGGGGAAGTACATGTCTGGAGGATGTCAAGAATAGTACTTCTTTAGGAACTTGCCATGATGGGCATCATGAACAAGTCCCCATTGGGTTTGGCGCGGCGGTAAGCACCGTTTGAGTATACCGTCTCTATGATGAAAGGTCCTTCCCACTTGGGCTCGAACTTTCCTGGTGTTGTGGGTCAACACCATTGGTCTTTGACTGCTAAAACCAGGTCGCCAACTTGGAAAGTCCTCTTTTTGACCTTTTTTTGAAAGCCTGTGATATACGGGCTTAGTAGAGCTCGATGCGTTGTTGAGCTAAGAGACGCTTTTCGTCAAGTGCCTCCAGTTCCCGCAGACGACGACGTTGATTGTCCTCTTCTGTGAGTTCGTTTGTGATTGCTACGCGGAGCGAAGGTATCTGTATCTCGAGAGGCAGTACTGCTCGCTTCCGTAGACCAGGGAGAATGAGGGAGTGTTGCCTGTTGGGGTCCGTACCGTTGTGCGGTAGGCCCAAAGGCATTCGCCAAGCTTTTCGTTCCAGTCGCGTTTGTTGATGATACGACCTTTTTGAGCAGTCTAACGATAGTTTTGTTGAATGCCTCAGCCAATCGTTTGCTGCCGGATTGTAGGCGGTTGAGGCCACGTTTGAATGCGATTCTTGTCACAGAACCTACTGAAAATGTGGCTGATAAACTGAGGACCATTGTCATGGATGATCCGCCGGGGTACTCCGAAACGGTAAATGATATGGGTGTTGATAAAGCTGACCACCCTGGAGCTTTTTACTTTGCTAGTGGAACTGCTTCCGCCATTTGGAGAAGTAGTCGGTGATGGCCAGGATGAAACGGTGTCCTCTCGATGAAGGAGGGGTGATTGGCCCTACAATGTCCATGCCCCAGGCTTCGAAGGGCCAGGAGGCGACTGTAGGATGTAGCGGCTCCGATGGTGTATGTATGAAGTCTGCATGAAGTTGGCACGCGTGGCACTTCTTAGCATATTCGACAGCGTCGGCAGCCATGGTTGGTCAGTAGTAGCCCATACGTCGCAATCGATCTTGCAACTTAGTGTTTTTCATAAAGAAATTCTCTTATTTGTTGTGTTTCTGGGAAAATTACAACTGTAGGAATCCGATCTAGAAGACGATCGCTTTATCTCTTGGACTATGCGAAGAAGAAAAGCTCTTAAAATTTTGATAGTAGATATCAATGTATCTGTACAATGAATGAGAAAAAAGAACTCTATTTATAGAGTCAAAACAGTAACTGAAAAGATAACTACCTCACCACTGGTGCATTTAAAAAGTCACGCAGACTCTAAATACACGCGGGTTAGTGAGTAGTTACTGGACGTGGCCCGTAACTGTTGGACACATGGCATTAGTGCATGGGTCGTATGCAAGTTACTGGGCACGCGAGAGAGAGATCGGTGGCATGGCTGCCACGTACTCCAGTTGAAATGAAATCCACGCTGTCTTGCTGAAGGCAAAAATCTACGCAGTTTCGTTGACGCAGACTCGTTGAAGGCGAAATCCACGCAAGCTTTGAAGAAGAATACTTCAGAATTCACGCAGGCTTTGAGAAGAATAACTCAAAAATCCACGCAAACTTGAGGAAGGAGAAGGTTCAGAATCCACGCCAACCGCCAGCTGTCTTGATTTGGCACGCTTCGTCTGACACAAAATCTCTGACATTGATATTGTCCGCGCATTAAATGAAGATAAGACCCAAAGTCACGCCAACTTGGTGAAGAGTGAGTCTTGCTAAGGAAGATTTCGAAAATCACGCAAAAGACGGCGATGATCTCTCGAGTTCTGTGCATACATGGCATACGAGGAGACGTTTCTCGACTGCTGTGTTGTCAGTTATTATGATTCTGACGTATGGCTGAGCTGTCTCTGCGTGATTTCTAAAGGAGATGGACAGGCAGAACTTAGCGTATCTTTTGTGCTGCTTCTCGGATCACTCTGCGTGACTTGTTCTGATCAACTCAGCGTGACTTCATTTTTGAGGCCTACAAAACCCCCTTCAAAGTTTTTGAAAAATGATAAATATTTTGAAATACTTTGAAAATAAAGATGATGAAATGAGTTAAAGTCACGCTGAGATGGCTCCAAAATTTTTCGGAAGTCGAAAAGACTTCGAAGTTCTTTGAAAACATCCAAATGAACTTATTAAATGTCATAATGACTCTTCGTTCTTCGAGACTGATTGCATCCAATTTATGGTGGAATATGAACTATCGACGAGATCTGTTATATAAACAGGAAGAGATTCTCAGCTTTGACATTCATCTCTCGAAAATATGATCCCAAAGGAAGCAGCCGAAGAGGAAGCACGCAAGTTGGGCTTTTGTTCCCATGGTGACCCCACTTTTGGGGGCAGAACCCGAACCTGTCGTCATCGAGCTCAAGGACGACTCCACGCAGCTAGCCAAGAATCTCTTGAGCTACTTTGGATTGGATGGCGCGTCTTCTTCTGATGGACGGAGCCTTATGGAGAAGCGTGAAATGCTCGAGACTCTATTGCATCGCCTGGGAGTTAAGAGCGTAGAGGAGTTAGGCATCAAACTTAGCCGCTGGAAAATAGGGCGTAACTTTCTACGCTTTTGTTGCACTTTTTGTCTTTTTGTAAGGCCATCAGTGCCTGTTTAAAGAATGAAGTACAACTTTTGTGTTTGATCTGCGTGCCTTTAATGAAGAATATATTAGCACTCTTTGACTGTTTCCAATGTTGCACGGTCTCCCGAAGTACACGTGACACTCATTCCATAATTACGAGTGCTATTTATGCGGATCTTTTCCAAGAATAGACCTGCACCTGACCCTTTAAATAGATGGATGAACTCCACGCAAACTCATCTTCCCATTCTTCTTCCTCTTTCTGAGAATGAATTTTCTATGAGAAGAAAATAGGAAAGCCATGTTGTTTGATGTCAAATCTCTGTGCACGCTACCAGACATGGATCTGTCAATCCTTAGCAGCAAACTCAGCGGTAAGTTCAATATACACGCATCGAATTTTTTGTTTGCTAAGGACAAATTCATCTTCCTGAAATGAACAGAATGCATCTGTCTTTGCTTGGCCAGTTTCTGTTGACTGATTTTTTTTACTGTTTCTTGCAGAATTTTGGCTGAAAACCTTCTTCAGAACTGGCATTGGTGATGTGGATGCTGTGGACAATGTTCTTCTGACACCCACATCAGGGAGCTCATACGCTTTTGATGCGTAAATCAGACAACTCAGAACTCTTTGTGAGATAGAAGGGTCTTCCTTAGATGGTAGGAAGAGCCTTTATACACGAGAGTTGGATGGTGGAGTTAACTCTACTACCGAGAAATCGGGTTAATAGAGTTCCTTTCAAGGCAGAACCAGGAATTGTATCCCAAGGTTTGGATACATTCCTGTCTTCCTTGAGAGGTTACCCCCATCCACCAGTTGTATTGGCAGCAACACGTTTTCGTGTTGCCCTACTCTGTGGTTCTCCTCTCGTCTGAGAGATAAGACCAGAGTTTGATTCCTGCTGGACACCCAGGAATTGCCACAAACAACGAGATTGCCAGAGAAGATCCAAGAAGAAATATATCTCAGTTGTACATAGAATAAAAATCCAAGATTTGTAATAGATTTCCATTATGATTTGTAGGAAAGTCTAAGAAAATGTAATAGACTTTTTGTGGTGAAATGGGAATGGAAATGACACTTCTTCTATGCTCAATGATTTGTATTTGTGGATGAATTGTGGACATAATAGATAATAAAATTATCTTTTCTGTTTTTAGAGTATATGATATTATCAGAGGTATTATGGACATGATAATATATAGGAACTCGAAAGAAAATAGATTGATTTTATGCAGAGGTCAAAACATGACAAATGAGTAAGCAGATTCGGAATTGATTCAGAGATTATGAAAACATGATAAATAACGAATCCCCACTTAATGAACTGATAGAAGATTATGAACGGATGAACCGTTAAGAAACGATGAACAGATGAACTGTCGAATGAATGTAATAAATGAACGGACGAACCGTCAAGTATTAATGAACATGTGAAACGTCGGATGAATGTGAGAAATGAATGGATGAACTGAATATCGGGAAAGAATACGTCCCTTCGATCCTTGTAACCATATGCCTATAAATAGAGCATATATTTGAATAGAAGGATCGCATTTTATCCACAATGTCTTTTGAAGAGAACATAAAGAAGGCTGAAGTCGCCCTTGAAGCTACTGAAGGGTTAAAGAACATCCACCTCCGCAGAAGAAGGAAATGGGCGAAAGCTCGTCTACTCCCAAGCCGCCAAAAGATATCCTGGACTTCCTGGTCGAACCAGGAGAAACCAGAGAGCGAAGAAGAAGAAGCAATGAGGCTGGCTGCCTGTCAATTCTTGGTACGGTCAGGAAAAGATGTATTCAATTCTTTGCTGATTATGTATGTGGTCCTCGTCCCAAATATGAAAGGGATCACAGTAATCTTCCATGATGATGTACTTTTTTTTTTCTTGAGGGATTTGTCTCAAATAAACTCCTTCCCACTTTATATTTTTGCCTTTATTCATTGATCTTTTGACTCAGAAATCAGAAAGACTAAATATCATTTTCATAAATATGATATTGAGATAGAAAATTTAGAGGTAATGTGGACATAATTTTCTGGATATCAAATTTGTTGAGAAAATGATACAAAGTAGAATACCTATCTCCACTGGGGATAATAGATATCAGAATGATTCTTCGGAAAGAACAATGAAATAGCTGGAGAGTGATGGGAGGACAATCTTGATAGAAATATCAGACGTAGTACTTCTTCAAGAATTTGCCGTTGATGGGCATCATAGTGGCTTTACCATCTAGAGTAGTGAGTTGATAAGCCCCATTAGAAAAGATCTTATTGACAATGAATGGACCTTCCCATTTTGCATCAAACTTGCCCTTACTCATGTGTGTCATAGTCATCGGGCGTTGACAGTAAGCACAAGTTCTCCTTTCTGAAATGTTCGAATTCTGACTTTCTTGTTAAAAGCCCTTGAAATTCTAGCTTGATAGAATTCAATATTCTGTTGAGCAGATAACCGTTTTCATCCAGAGCCTCCAATTCTTGAAGTCGAAGACGATCATTATTTTCAGCAGTGAGTTCATTAGCGATTGCTATCCTTAAAGAAGGAATTTGAATCTCTAATGGAAGAACAGCCTCAGATCGTACACCAGAGAGAAAGGTGTACACTTAGTAGCATTACGGACTGTAGTGCGATAAGCCCACAAGCATTTCCCGAGCTTGTCACTCCAATTACGTTTGTTAGTGGAGACAAACTTCTTTAGGAGTTTGATGATAGTCTTGTTGAAAGCTTCTGCCAATCCGTTAGCTGCTGGATTATATGCGGTAGAAGCAACATTATTGATCCGGTGATCGTCACAGAATCGAGTAAATTTCTGGCTGACGAACTGTGGTCCGTTATCTTGAACAATGCGTCGAGGAACACCAAATCTGTAAATGACGTGGTGCTTAATAAAGCTGATGACATTAGACGTCTTAACTTCAGATAAAGGAATAGCTTCGGCCCATTTGGAGAAGTAATCGATTATTGCGAGAATGAACCGATGACCTTTAGATGACGGTGGATTGATCGGGCCGACAATGTCCATGCCCCAAGCTTCGAAGGGCCATGATGCTGCCGTCGGATGTAGAAATTCCGAAGGTTGATGTATAAAATCCGCATGGATTTGGCAAGCTTTGTATTTTCTTGCATATTCAATGGCATCTGATACCATAGTTGGCCAATAATAACCCATCCGTCGAATACGGTCTTGAAGTTTTGGCCCAGGTTGATGCGCTCCACAAATTCCATCATGTGCTTCACGAATAACCTGTTGGGCTTCATCACCGGCAATGCACCGAAGGAGTAAACCATCATAAGCTCGACGATATAAGGTCTTTGTTGTATGATTGTAATAGAATCTGAGTGATCGTCGTCTGATAGATGCTGCCTCACTCGGATCATCCGGAAGAATATCATACAATACAAGATCTAAGAAAGGAAGTCTCCAATCTTTATCCGTATTCTGATTCTCAGTCGAGTTACTGAAGATGAATTCCATGCTGGAATCGGATGAAGATGATATCGATTTACGACTAAATCTAAATCCTCTTGTTGTGTTGACGTCATGAGATGTTGATTCTTCAATGTCAACTGGAAGTCCTAGAGTCAGGTTATTTTCAAGATGAAATAATTCTCGACTACGAACAACAATCATTTGTTGCCGTCTGATTGGGATAGCCAGCACCGCTGCAAGATTAGCAAGGGCATCAGCTTCTGTGTTACATGCTCGCCTAACATGTTCAATGAAGAATTCATTAAATGATGAGGCCATAGATATGGCCACTCTATGATAAGGAACCAGATCTTGATGGCGAACTTCATAAGTACCCCTGATCTGATTGACAATAAGTTTAGAGTCTCCATACGCCTCCAAATGTTGAATATTCAGATGTTTAGCGAGTTGAAGACCAATAAGCAATGCGTTGTACTCAGCTACATTGTTTGAACACGGCTAATCGAGAGAATAAGCTCTTTGGATGGCAAGACCTTCTGGTGATACAAGAACAATTCCAACTCCAGCAACAATATCGCCATTAGGACCAATTCTTGATGCTCCATCAAAGAATAGACGCCAAGTAGGATCTTCTTCAGCAATTTGATTTGAATCTAGGACTTCATCTGGGATTTCATCATAGAGTTTTGAATTTTCTGGAATTGAGTGAGCAGCCAGAAAATCAGCTAAAGCTTGTCCCTTGACTGATTTCTGAGGAATATAGTGCATATCATACTGAGCAAGTAGGATTCCCCAGTTAGCCAATCGAGAATTCAAAACACTGGGTTTCTTCATCATGATCCGTATAGGATTGATCCTGGAGATGACATGAATAGTCTGGCCAATGATATAATGACGTATCTTTTGGACAGCAAACATCAAGGCTAGACATTCTTTTTCAACCGGTGAATATCGAGGTTCAGCTCCGGTCATAGTGCGGCTGAGATAATAAATGGCCTGTTCATGGCCATTTTGATTCTTTTGAGCGAGTAATGCACCCAATGAATGACTCATTGCTCGAGTATAGAGGAGGAACGATATTCCTGAGACGGGAGGTACCAATACTGGAGGGCTCATCAGATATTGTTTTATATCATCGAATGCTTTCTGACATTCATGATTCCAGACAAAAGAGACACCTTTCTTCATAAGTTTGTTGAATGGTCTGCAGCGTCCTGATAAATTAGAGATAAATCTCCTGATATAAGCGATTCTTCCTTGAAATCCTCGTAGCTCTTTTAAGGTGCGTGGAGGACGCATCTCTTGGATGGCTTTGATCTTCTCGGGATCCACGTGTATACCCTTAGAGGTAATGACAAAGCCGAGAAATTTACCACTAGAGACGCCTAAGAAGGACTTAGTAGGGTTCATCTTTAATTGATGCTTACGTATTAGATCAAATATAGTCTTTAAATCTTGGATATGATCCTCCTTTTGTCGACTTTTGACTGCAATATCATCAACATAGTATTCGACTGTTTTCCGCAAATGTTCACAGAATATAGTGCTCATAGCTCGTTGATAAGTTGCTCCTGCATTCTTGAGACCGAATGGCATAACTGTATAACAGTATGTACCAATCGGCGTTCTGAAAGAAGTGTGCTTCTCGTCTTCTGGGAACATTTTGATCTGATTATACCCAGAATACCCGTCCATGAATGACATTCGTTCAAATCCACAGGTATTATCAACCATGACATCAGTGATTGGTAGAGGGAATTCGTCTTTAGGACATGCCGCATTGAGATCGCGAAAGTCTATGCATACTCTGATCTTGCCAGTCTTTTTAAGAACAGGAACAATATTAGCCACCCAATCGGGATGTTGTTCCTCTCTAATAAACCCAGAGGTAATGAGTTTATTGACTTCAGCTTCAATTGCATCCATGATGTCCGGACGAAATCGTCGCTGTTGTTGTTTGACCGGTTTAGCATTCGGCAAGATGTTGAGCTTGTGAGTTGCAATTTGAGGATCAAGCCCTGGCATATCTTCATAACTCCAAGCAAAGACATCGATGTAATCACGAATGAGTTTGATCATGTCTTTCTTATCAGTTTCTGAAAGACTTTCACTGATGAATATTGGTTTGGGAGACCCTTCTTCACCAACATCTATTTGAACAAGTTTATCTTCAGTCGGAGGTTCTTTTTGCTCGAAACGGAACTTCCATTGATTATCTAATCTTTGGGCCCACTGTTCTGATTCAGGTGAGATTTCAAACTCTTCTTCGTCTTTATCACTTTCTTCAGAATGGTCAATGGAAACCATGTTAGAAGACAGAAGGTTGCAATAGAAGTCACCGATACTCGTATCGGAATCCCAAGAAGTGGTACTAGAAGAATCAGATCTCTTATCTTCGTCAGACTCAAGATCTTCATGGATAATGTTGATGAAAGGAGTAGGAGCAGTATAACCCAATCCGCATTTCGTCCTTCCATATTTCAAAGGAGAAATCCGGACAGGCATTTTTCTTCCTTTTCCATTATTAAGGCCAGTCCTGAAGTCATAGCCCATATTTTTGATGATGTCTCTAGATTGCTGACTATAACGACGTAGTTGTAATCTTCCAGTATCATCATTTTTGTCATCATCTTCAAGATCAGAAGGATTTTGAGGCCCTTTGTAGAAGAATATTAGAATGTCTCCTGGCTTTCTGCTGGGAACTAGAAAGTATGAAGATTGTACAGGTTCTAGAAATACATCTGTATGAACAGTCTGTACAACTCCTATGGTTATTGTGTTCAAGTCATCTAACAGATGTAGATAACTATGAACATAATTACACACATCAACGTACTGCAAAGGTGGAGACTTTTCATTAAATGTAAAAGCAGCAATATTTACATTGGGAGAAGGCTGAGCCTTAGAGATTTTAGCCAAGTCAATGACTAAAGGGGGAGAAGAAGAAGAAGCCTTGTTTCGATTAAGATTGATAACAAATGGCTCAGAAGAGGTGAGCTCCCTTGAAGTTTGAGTAGGAAGAGTAGTCCGCCCTCCAACTGGAATTAGCAGAGTATCTTGTGAAGGTACAGGAACTGTAGTACGCCCACTGACAGGAATGATCAGTGTATTCTGAGTAGATGACTGAGGTAACGGAGAGATCCGTCCACTCACTGGAATGATGAAAGAATCTTCTCCAGAGGGTTTAGGAGATTGTTGCTGAGTAGTTCGACATTTAACAGGGATTATTAAAGTCTCACTTTGTGTATCTTCTTTCTCCATAGCTTGTATGATCCTTGTATACTCTTCTTTGTACATTCGGGAATCATTGAAATAAGCTTCAACCCCATGGAAGGGATTTATATCAGCAACTTTTTTTTGTACTCTTCCATTGCTATCAATGTATTTAAAACATTGATGAAGAGTAGAGGGCACCACATTATTTTCATAAAGAAAGGGCCTCCCCAGAAGAAGATTATAGGATCCCGCGATCTCGATCACATAGAAAGTGACTTTAGATCTGAAATCACCTATCT
Organism: Iris pallida; assembly: GCA_029216955.1. Taxonomy (NCBI): domain Eukaryota; kingdom Viridiplantae; phylum Streptophyta; class Magnoliopsida; order Asparagales; family Iridaceae; genus Iris; species Iris pallida. The sequence continues at coordinate 29,658 of JANAVB010030292.1, read as the reverse complement.
GAAGCTTCAGATGAATCTTTCCCAAAGGCTCACTTCGGTTTTGATTGAATCCCAAGATAGTAGTAACCGTCTTGGAGAGCTTGTGAAGAGGAATTTTTAGTTCATCCAACAAACTCTTTGGCATTATGCTTATAGCAGACCCTGGGTCAATGAGAATACGATCTATCTTCATCGTATCAATATAACCAGTGTAGTAGAGAGGTCGGTCATGTCGATTATCCTCTAGTAACATGTCGTCTTGTGTAAAGGTGATATTTGGGATAATCTCCAGTACACTGTTGTAATATAAGCAAGTGGCAGGTTCCGCATCCGGCTTCTTCAATTGTGCAAGACAAGAGTCAGCTTGTAGAAGTGCTTCACTTAACGTCTCCCGAGTCTCTTTGGAAAGACGTAGAAGTTCAAAAAGGGACATTCTAGCGGGAGTATTAGCAAGCTGAGCCAAAATGTCGAAGTTGTAAGGCTTCTGAAGTCCAAGAGGAGAAGACTTCTTGATTGGCTTATCAAACCGAGCCTGTTGTTTGCCTTTCTCCAGAGCCGTAGGCTTGGGAGGAACAGGTTCAGTAGATGGTTCTTCTTCGGGAGGAACATTAGGAGCATCTTTAGCATCTGAAGGAATATCAGTAGGATCTTCAGGATTTTTAGAATAATCCTTTAGGTAAGGTTTCCCCGTTCGAGTAGCACTAACAAGTGCTTCTTCTTTGTCTTTTGGCTCTGTGTCAGAGGTAGACCCAAGAGAAGTCATATGACATGACTTGATCTTTCCAGCCTTCTTAGATTTTTGAGAAGAAATCTTTTGAGGAGAAGGCGATTCAAAATCTGCCACTAGATCAGGATGGATCCACATGATTTCCCCTGTTTCCAAAGTGATTGGCACTAATCCTTCAGACTGTGGAGGAGGAAGATTCACTATGTCAAGAGTTGCCTTGGGAATAGGAACAATCCCACTTTCAAGGAATTGAGGAGGGAAATTTCTAAATTGCATAGAGACGACGTTGGAGGTGACGGTCTTCTCTTTTGGAGTAAGAGAGATAGCTCCAGATTTAATCATTTCTTGGATCTTTCCTTTCAATACATAACATGTACGAATTGTATGACCCAGCATTCTGGGATATGGACAGTATTTAGGATGATCTGTCTTACCAGCTTCATCAGGTTTCTTGATCTCTGGTAATTGTATTTTATTACCTTTCAGCAGACATTCAAAGATACCAAGGACATCGTCGTCATCAAAAGAATATTCTTCTCTGGGGCGAGGTGTTCTTGATTGTTGAGTTGTAGAGGCAGGAGTTTGAACATTTGATGCATCTTTGCTCTGAAGATTAACTTCAAGAGTTTCTTTTCCTTTGCGAGCATTATTTTTATTGTTAGCACCTTGTCCTGTTTCTTTAGGAGTCATCTGCACTCCTAACCTTTGAAGGTTTCAGCACTGATTTTTGCAGCTTTAGTACTGACTATGAAGGAAGGCCAATCTTGAAATTGAGTGGACCCTGTCCACATACTGATGATTGGCAACAAGTTTGATTTGCACGTGTCAATGGTGACAGCATCAGGAGTTCCAAGAGGCATCTTCAGAGCTTCTCTTCGAAACCGTTCAATGTATTCCTCTGTAGATTCATTATTTTTCTACTTGATTCTAATAAGAGCAGACATAGTCATGTCATTAAGCCCTTCATAGAACCTTTCAAGAAACATCTGTTTGAAACCAGCAAATAAGGTAATACTCCCATCTGGGAGACTTCTATACCATTCATAAGCCGTTCCCTTGAGACATCCAATAAATACCCGAGTAAGGAGGGCATCACTTGGTTGTAGTTGATCAGTCATCACTTCAAAGTGATTGATAAACTGACTTGGAGAAGTGGTTCCATCATAGAATGAGATAGTAGGAGGCTTGTATTTAGGAGGATATGATACTTGCTTCCATTCTATCGGATAAGGCTGCTTGATGCCTAACCTTTGTAAACCATCCTTCTGTTTGAATGCCTCGAATTGAGTTTTGAGATTTTTCAATTCTTCAGAGATAACTCCCGAAGATTGTGGAGTTGTGGCTTGTAGAGAATAGTTGGAAGGAGGAACAGCATTGTAAGCACTACCCCCAGCTCCAGAGAGACTAGGATTTGGTTGAGCAGGTCCAGGAGTATTGGATTGTACTGCTGGAGGAACTTGTACTGGACTTATATCAGTATCAACTGGTATGGCATCTGATACAGTCTGTCAATTTTGCAACTGAGCTATCATGAGTTCATACATTGACTTCATTGTGTCAGTCATAGACTTCATTTGCTGTTCCAAAGAAGCAATTCTTTGATCTTGAGGAGTCAGGGAAGAAGAAGGTTCATCAGTATTCCCATCAACCATGTAAGTCGTGACTGTATGAGGGATTATTGATGAACTAGTAGATGTTGTATGCTCTGAATCATTGCTTCGTGTATCAAAGTCAACTATAGGAGAATTACCCCCAGTAGGAAGAGGTGGGAAGTTAGATTCTCCAAGAAATTCAGAATCAATTTCAGGGATCAAATTTCTTTGACTAGAAGCCAGGACTCTTGCTCTGGTGTTTCTATATACTCCATCTGGACTATCAACTCTACCCCCGGTGTCCCGAGAAGTCATGTTGACAGAGGCAAACAAAGGCTCATCTTCATCAGGCATAGGTTCATACTGAATCCTATTAAAGACAGACTGTCGTTTATTTTGACATCTGCATTGCATTGTGACTCTTGGCTGGAAGTCACATTCATGATCACCATGGTCTTGAACTGTTGATTCACATCTGCACTGAATTATGACTCTTGGATAGAAGTCACATTCAGCATGTTCCTTTGATATAGAATTACTCCTTCTCTTCTGTTGAAGATATTTTCGTAAATCTGTTTGTGAAGATTGAGGAATATACTTCCTGTTCTTGGGTCTTGATGGCTCTTGATTATAAAAGAGTGATTAATGTGAGCCACATAATTTCTTGCATACTCTGCATCTGGATCTTTTATCTTCATATCCAATTGGTATGGTTTCTTAACACCAGAAGTGCTGAGTTTTATTCTTAAATCAGTGGAAGGTAACATATTAATTTTGGAAACATGGAGTTTTCCTTCCATTGATCTGGATATTTGCAGAGAAGGAAGAGTTAAACCACTCCTTGATTAGGAGTTGGTAACAGACCCTCTTTAATGGACAGATTCTGTGCCCAATTTGAAGAAATCAAAGAAGAAGACATTAAGGAATGTTTCTTCTTAGACTCATTCAAATATTGAGACATAGAATGTCCAGAAGGAAGAGTAGTCAAAAGACCATCTCATTTCCTTTGACTAACAAAAGTATCAGTCAAAGCTGTTCCTGGAGTAAAAACTCCAGGAGCAGAAGAAACAACTAAAGAGTTATTCCTTTTCGAAGGGACTTTGTGTGGAAGACCACCCCCAGTTCTAGTAGAACTCGGTGAAGAAGAAGAGATAACTAAGGAGTTATTCTTCTCTGATGAAATACACGCTGAAACAGACTTGGTTAAAGAACCAGAGCTGTTAGCGTGACTTTTGATTTTAGAATTACACGCTAGAACAGATTTGGCTAAGGAGCCAGTACTGTCAGAGTGACTTTTGAATGTGGGATTGCACACTGGAATAGATTTGGCTAAGGAGCCAGTACTATCAGCGTGACTTTTAGAGTTAAATTTGCACACTGGAACAGATTTGGCTAAGGAGCCAGTACTGTCAACGTGACTTTTAGAGTTGAATTTGCACACTGGAACAGATTCGGCTAAGGAGCCAGTACTGTCAGCGTGACTTTTAGAATTGAATTTGCATGCTGGAACAGATTCGGCTAAGGAGCCAGTACTATCAGCGTAACTTTTAGAATTGAATTTGCACGCTGGAACAGATTCGGCTAAGGAGCCAGTACTGTCAACGTGACTTTTAGTTACTGTCATCTTCGAGCGCATAAGAGTGTGCGTGCTTGCAGTGGAGTTCTTGCCAGTGTTAGGAGTAGACACTGTGGCAGAGACTTCACCATTGACTGCCAACTGATTCTTAGGGACATAGACAGAGTGTCCCTTCGACTTGGCAGTGATGATGGAGGCTGGAATGGGCTTGCCACCCTTAGCCTACTGCATTTCTTCATAGGCGAGTTGATCGAATTTGATCGTCATCACCTTCTTCGTCGAGCCGATTGACGAAGTGTCGCATTGAGTTGTTACCATCTCAGAAGAGGAGATGGTTTTCCCCAGCAGAGTCGCCAATTTGTTTTCCATAAAGAAATTCTCTTTATTTGTTGTGTTTCTGGGAAAATTACAACTGTAGGAATCCGATCTAGAAGACGATCGCTTTATCCCTTGGACTATGCGAAGAAGAAAAGCTCTCAAAATTTTGACAGTAGATATCAATGTATCTGTACAATGAATGAAAAAAAAAGAACTCTATTTATAGAGTCAAAACAGTAACTGAAAAGATAACTACCTCACCACTGGTGCATTTGAAAAGTCATGCAGACTCTAAATACACGCAGGGTTAGTGAGTAGTTACTGGACGTGGCCCGTAACTGTTAGACACATGGCATTAGTGCATGGGTCGTGTGCAAGTTACTGGGCACGCGAGAGAGAGATCGGTGGCATGGCTGCCACGTACTCCAGTTGAAATGAAATCCACGCTGTCTTGCTGAAGGCAAAAATCCACGCAGTTTCGTTGACGCAGACTCGTTGAAGGCAAAATCCACGCAAGCTTTGAAGAAAAATACTTCAGAATTCACGCAGGCTTTGAGAAGAATAACTCAAAAATCCACGCAAACTTGAGGAAGGAGAAGGTTCAGAATCCACGCCAACCGCCAGCTGTCTTGATTTGGCACGCTTCGTCTGACACAAAATCTCTGACATTGATTATATTGTCCGCCGCATTAAATGAAGATAAGACCCAAAGTCACGCCAACTTGGTGAAGAGTGAGTCTTGCTAAGGAAGATTTCGAAAATCACGCAAAAGACGGCGATGATCTCTCGAGTTCTGTGCATACGTGGCATACGAGGAGACGTTTCTCGACTGCTGTGTTGTCAGTTATTATGATTCTGACGTATGGCTGAGCTGTCTCTGCGTGATTTCTAAAGGAGATGGACAGGCAGAACTTAGCGTATCTTTTGTGCTGCTTCTCGGATCACTCTGCGTGACTTGTTCTGATCAACTCAGCGTGACTTCATTTTTGAGGCCTACACTTAGGACCGGGTTGATGAGCTCCACAAGTTCCGTCATGAGCTTCTTGAAGAGCTTCGACTGCTTCTTCGTTGGACAAGCATCGAAGGAGGAGCCCATCGAAGGAGCGTCGGTACAGCGTTTTGGTAGCTGTATCGTAGTAGAATCGAAGAGAGCGTCTCCTGACTGAGACGGCTTCCTTCGGGTCCTCTGGAAGGATTCCGTAGACAGCGAAGTCGATGAACGGGAACCTCCAGTCTCGGACATTAACCCCGGTGTTCGTCGGCATGGCGTGAGCCACCCGCAAGCATAGGTTGTCTCTGGGACAAATCAGATCTCGTCCTGTTACCGTGATATAGTGTTGAGTCCCAAAGGGCGCTGCTAATGAGGCTGCGAGGCCGGCCAGAGCATCGGCCTCCAAGTTTTGTAAACGGGGGACATGTTCAATGAAGAACCCGGTGAAGGTTGAAATGATGTTCAACGCTACTTCATGATAAGGGATTAAATCTTCATGGCGAACTTCGTATTGTCCCCGAACCTGGTTTACGACGAGTTTTGAGTCGCCGTAAGCTTCCAGATGGTCGACCCCCAGCTGTTGTGCGAGCTGGAGTCCCATGACGAGTGCGTTGTACTCGGCAACGTTGTTGGAGCACGGCTTCGAAAGAGAGTACGCACGCTGGATGACCAGCTGATCGGGGGAGACTAAGACTACCCCCACTCCTGCGATGATTTGGCCTTTGGGGCCTGTTCTCGAAGCACCGTCGAAGAACATCCGCCAAACGGAGCTTCCTTCGGTGACGTTGGATTCTTGGACCTCATCCGGGATATCTTCATAGAGTTTTGAGGATTCTGGGATGGGGTGTGCAGCTAAAAAGTCAGCCAGAGCTTGACCCTTAATAGCTTTTTGCGGCACAAACACCAGGTTGTACGGTGTTAGCAAGATCGCCCATGTAGCCAGCCGGGAGTTCAATGATCCTGGCTTCGTCATGAGGACTCTGAGCGGATTGACTCGGGAAATGACATGAATTGTCTGACCCGAGACATAATGACGAGTCTTCTGGATGGCAAACACCAAAGCCAAGCACTCCTTTTCGACGGGGTTGTACCGGTGTTCGGCCCCGATGAGTGTTCGACTGAGGTAGTAGATTGCTTGCTCGTAGCCTGTATCGCTGTTTTGAGCCAGCAGAGCGCCAAGAGAATGATCCATGGCACGGACGTAGAGGAGAAATGGTTTGCTGGTGACTGGCGCTACCAGGACTGGTGGGCTCGTCAAGTAGGCTTTGATGTCGTCGAAAGCTTTCTGGCACTCCTCTGTCCAGACATAAGAGACTCCCTTCTTCATGAGCTGAGTGAAGGGTTGACATTTACCGGAAAGGTTTGCTATGAACCTCCGGATATATGCCAGACGTCCCTGTAGGCCTCGAAGTTCTCGAAGGTTCTTCGGGGGGTCCATGTTGAGGATGGCTTTGGTCTTCTCAGGATCAACATGAATGCCTTTCGCTGTGATGACGAAGCCCAAGAATTTGCCGCTAGAAACCCCCAGAAAGGATTTAGCGGGGTTCATTTTGAGTTGATGCGCCCGCATGAGATCGAAGACCGTCTTCAGGTCCTGTAGGTGATCTCTTTTGAGGCGGCTCTTGACTGCGATGTCGTCAACATAGCATTCGACTGTCTTGCGAAGATGTTGACGGAAGATGGTGCTCATAGCTCGCTGGTATGTCGCACCGGCGTTCTTCAAGCCGAAGGGCATTACTGTGTAGCAGAAAACACCCTTTGGAGTCCTGAATGACGTGTATTTTGCATCATCGGGGAACATCTTGATTTGATTGTAGCCTGAATACCCGTCTATGAAGGACATGTGCTCAAAGCCGCATGTGTTGTCGATCATCACATCAGTGATTGGAAGCGGGAATTCGTCCTTCGGGCAAGCAGAGTTGAGATCTCTGAAGTCGATACAGACTCGTATCTTTCCGTTCTTCTTGGTGACAGGAACGATGTTGGCTACCCAATTCGGGTGTTGTTCCTCACGAATGAAGCCGCTAGTCAAGAGTTTGTCTACCTCCTGATCGATGGCATTCATGATGTCCGGACGGAAGCGTCGCTGCTGTTGTTTGATAGGTTTGGCATCAGGTAAGATGTTCAACCTATGCATTGCGATCTGTGGATCGAGTCCCGACATGTCTTCATAGCTCCAGGCGAAGACGTCGATATACTCTTTAGCCAGTTGGATTAAAGATTCTCGATCTTCTCCTTCCAGGCTTTTACTGATGAAGATGGGTTTGGAAGAAGACCCCTCCCCGAGGTCGATCTGCTCGACTTCGTCTTCGGTGGGAGGTTCACGAAGCTCAAAACAAGATTCCCATTGTTCCCCTAGGCGTTGGGCCCAGGGTTCTTCTTTGAAGGGTTCTGGCGCTTGGTCTTCGCCTTCACCTTTTTGAGGTTGTGCTGACGTCATGTTAGCTGACAGTACTTTCCTGAAGATTGATCCGATACTGGTATCGGAATCCCAAGTCGATGCTTCGGACGAGTGGGAATGTTCTATGTCTTCTGCATCTGAACTCTCTGGGGTTGATGGCGGCGTGACATAGCCTAACCCTCGTCCAGTCCGATTATAATAGTCCTGTGGCTTTCCATTGGGCATCGAAAGCCGGACAGGGAGATGCCGACCCTTGCCGTAGTTTAAGCCTTTGTTGCTTTTCAGGTCGTAGCCCATCTTTTGGATGATGTGCTTTGTCGCATCCGTGTACCGATAGACTTGTACTCTGCCGGTATCAGGTTCGGGCTCGATTGACGGGAGGTCCCGATGACGCTCGACTTTGCCCGAGATGATGGTGCCTTGGTCTCGGCTCCATGGAGGGACTATGAAGACTCATTGAGACGGGACTACTCGATTATGGTAGACGGTCGTTATTTGTGTTTGTAACGACCGTAGAGCGTTGTCTAATGTATACATGGCATTCCAGTGTGGAAGACAAGAATAATTAAAAGACACTCTATTATTGATAAAATACGAGATCTTATCCCGTGGGATTACATTGTCAAAGGAGGGTGCCTCTACGTCAGTCGAGATATAATCACCAAGTTCCTCGTCTGTAAGAACTGGGGGCGGACTAGGAGAGTCCAACACAGCTTTGGGATCTGAGAGGGTTATATGAGCCTTCTCTGACACCTTGGATGACTGCGGCGGCTTGCCCTTGAGACGCACCTTGAGAGGCGCCTCGGCTACGCCTCCGGTGAGTGGTGCCTTCCCTTGTAATTTTGCCACCAGGGGAGCCGATGTTTGAGGTGGCTTTCCCTTGAGGCGTATCTTCAGGGGTGCTTCGCGAGCCGGCGCTTTCCCTGATAGCTTGATGCTCATTGGAGGCGCCTTCTGGGGTGGTTTCCCCTTCAGTCGGATTTTCAAGGGGGCGTCGGGAGTCGTCTCAGGCTCCATGTTCGGCTCTGTTGCCGTCTCTGCCTCATCATCAGCGTCGTTGGCTTCCTCCTCGTCAATGGGCTTGTACAAGTCGGAATCGGTAAAGTAGGCTTCAATCCCTTTGAAAGGATCGATGTCTGCAAACTCCGTCCGGATGACGCCATTGGTGGATACATACTTCATGCACTGGTGGAGCGTGGAGGGCACCACCATGTACTCATGCAGCCATGGTCGACCGAGCAGGATGTTGTAGTTGACCTCGGCATCTACCACATAACAAGTCACCTCAGTTTTGAGGCTGCCAATGTGACACTTCAGTCGGATCTTGCCCAATGGCTCGCTCTTGCTAGCATTGAAGCCACTGATGGTTGTATTGGAGGGCGCCAGCCGGTACATCGGGATCCCCAGCTTAGATAGCAGCGCCTTCGGAATGATGCTTAGGGAAGACCCAGGATCGATCTGAATCCGGCTTACCTTGACCGAGCCAATGTACCCTGTATAATACAGCGGTCGGTTATGTCGGTGATGCTTGAGCAGCATGTCTTGTTGGGTGAAAGTTATGTTTGGGATAACTTCATCCACACGATGACAGTGCGCACAAGTAGTTGGGAGGTCTTCAGGCTGCTTGACCTGACTGAGAAAGGATTCAGCGTCCTTCAAAGCTTCGCAGAGAGCTTTTCGGGAATCTTTAGAAAGACGCAGGAGCTCGAACAAAGACAGGCGCGCAGGTGTACTGGCTAGTTGTGCCAGAATGTCGAAGTTGTGAGGCTTGGACAGCCCCGAGGCATTCTCCTTCCGTAGAGGTCTGTCAAAACGGGCCTCCACCTGCTTCTGCTTATTGGCTGCTGAGGGCTTAGATGGACCCTCCTCAGGGATGGTGCTAGGAGGCACCACCTCGACGGTGGCTTTGCCGGACTGGGAGTTCTGTTGTGCATGTGTTTGCACTGGAAGTGCCTCTTCTGTTGAAGAAGAGACTGTGCGGCAAGGCTTGATCTTCCTGCCTTTTGATTTGGAGGTAGGGCGTACCTCCGATTGAGTTACCTCGGAGACGAGGTCGGGGTGAACCCAGAGGACCTCTTCTCGAGATGTGGTGAGCGGGGTGAGTCCACTCACATTGTCACGGGTAGGTGGTAAGTTTACCACCTCCATTGTCGCCTTAGGGATGGGGATGACGCCATCTTGTGCGGTAGTTGGCGGCAAGGTGCCGAACTGAAGCGAAACCACATTGGCCGACACGGTTTTCTCTTCATAGTCGACGGAGATTACATCCGCATTGATCATGCGCTGGATGTAATTCTTGAGGACGTAGCAGTCCTTGGTCGAGTGTCCGACAAACCGATGGTAGTGACAGTACCTTGGGTTGTCCACTTTCCCAACTTCATCGGGCCGCTTTGGGTCCGGTAGCTTGATCTTGTCACCCTGCTTCAGTATCTCAAAAAGTTGCAGGGTGTCGTCATTATTGAATGAATAAACCTCCTTGGGTCTCGGTGCCAGTGGAGGCTTCTGAGTAGGCGCAGATGTGCCTTTTGAGGCATTAACAGTCAATGCCTGTTTCCCCTTTGCTTCTCGTCCGGAGCTGTTAGCTGCGGACTTTTTCCCTTTATCGTCAAAGGCGGGGAAGCTGACACCCAGAAGACGTGCATTGGCCGCCTTCTTTTCTGCAGCTTCAGCTTCGATGATCAGGGAGCTCCAGTCAGGAGGGGGAGTAGAGTTGAGCCAGAGCTTTACTGTAGGCAACATGTTCATGCTACAAGCGGAGAGGAGCGCATGTTCTGGCATGCCTGGTGGTAGCCTGAAGCAAGCCTGTCGGAAGCGTTCGATGAACGCCCGAACCGTTTCCTTCTCCTTCTGACGTATCTCTATGAGAGACGCCATCGTCATGTCCTTCCCGCCGTCGTAGAAGCGGTCGAGGAAGAGGCACGTCAGGTCGTCGAAGAACGATATGGAATTGTCGGGGAGGCTGCAGTACCAGTCATACGCCACTCCTTTCAGGGCCCCGACAAAGATGCTGGTGAGGAGCGCGTCCTCCTTCGGAAGATGCCCTGTCTGTGACTGGAAGTACGTCAGGTACCGTCGCGGAGAGTCCTTCCCGTCATATGGGATGAGTGTTTGTGGTTTATACTTCGGGGGATAAACCACCTTGTTCCACTCGAGGGGATAAGGCTGGGGAATGCCCATTTTCTGACGCTCTTCTTGCCTGTTCTTGGACTCGAAGCGCTCCCGCAGGTCTTTGATCATTTCGACCACATCCTCCGTAGAGCTAGGAGTCGGGGAAGGAGGTACCATCTGGATTGGAGCATTTGAGGGCTCCGAGGTCCGAGGTGCTTCTGTATCCGAGGGCGCCCGTTGGAGGGGCACACTCGACTCCCCATTAGCTCCTAGGTCAGGACCAGTTGAAGGTGTCCTGATCAAGGCCGACCGCATCTCAAACACTGCTTGAGTCAGTGCTTGCATAGAGACAGAGAGGGTTTTGAGACCTCCCTCTAATGAGTCTATGCGCTGGACTATGTCCTGTAACGGTGCATCAGACTCGACATCATCCCCAGCCATGTACACTGTCCTGACACGGCCAGGAGTGGATGGATGGGTTGAGGCTTCGCTTTCGGCCTCACTCTCATGCGGGGGAGTTACTTCTCCTGGTGTTTGGCCACCTCCAGCCACATTCTGGAGTTCATCTTCAATAGGCGCATCTGTAAGGGTCTGATTGCCCTTAGCTCCGTCTTGAAGGACCTCTTCGTTTCCAGAACTACCCCCGGCAGTATCTTGGAGGACATCCTCATTTTGAGGGGCTTCAGGGAGAGTAATCTCGCCTTGATGATGAAGATCCGCCGCAGCTGTGCTTTGGACATCTTCGTCTTCGGAAGGAGGCTCAACAAGGGTCTGGCTACCCCCAGCTTCCTCCAAGGACTTCTTCCTCGACCGAGTGCCTTCAAACACTCCAGAGGTCGAGACAGCTGCCTTGGTTTTTCTCGGCTGGCTTTTGGATGAAGACGAGGAATTGGCAGTCGTCTTCCGGATTGATGAGGAGTTGGAGACCACGTTGCATGAAGCGACCTTTGGCTCCTCTTCAGCTGACACCTTCGTCCCAAGGCGACGTCGGAGAGGTGTCGATGATTGCAGTCGTTAGAAGACCGATTGTCTTGGTGGAGCTGCCGTCTTACAACAGCAGTTGATGGTGACCACCGCACAAGTATGCCCCGTAAGAGGCGCATCGTGCTTGTTGTTCGACTCTCCTGACCGGCGCTTGTGAGTGATCATGTTGCGCAGGTCGTTGGAGGAGAGTGGTGCCTTCACACCCCCTTCAGACGTATGGCAAGGCCAAACGTCGGGGTGGTCAGGTGAGTGCTGCGCCCCCTGATCTAATACCAAGCAGGCATCACGATCAGTAGTGGAGGAACCACAACATTTGAACTGACTTGAACGGACCTCAAACGCACAACCAGAGGAGGCGCAGGAGTTCAAGACCATTGAGTTTGCCTCTCTCGAGTTGGTTGTGCACGCAGTAGATGCGCCCAAGCGAGATGAGGGCTTTGAAGATCGACTCGTTGTTGGTACAGAAGCACTTGAGTCAACCTTGTACAGCTTGTCATCGGCAGCGCGCGTGATGACGAGCGCGTGCCTCTGGCCGGCTGCTGGCATAGCACGTTTGTGGCGCATGGCCCGTGCCGCCTTGAATTTCTTCGTACCAGCCAGCTGGGGCGCATAGTACTCAGCATCCAAATTCTCCTCGTCATTACAGCGAGTGAGTCTGTCAAAGACAGAGGCTTTTTGTGGCGCATCAGAGGTGATGCGCGGGGCATTGGCTGTGCCCCTGCTCCGTCGACGTATCTTCCTCGCCTGAGAGGGAGATGGCTGGGGAACGTGGTCGGCCGCGCGCTTCCCCAAGAGATGCACTGCATCGGCGGGCGCACCTTGGTTGCTGAGAACGTCAGCAGGAAGGGAAGGCTGGATTGCTGCATCCCCTTCAGTGGTGGTGCCCGAGGCGTCGACTTTGCGCACCCAGGCCGTGCGGATCTTCTTCGGCTTTGGTAGCCGCTTCGAAGGACTCGTACTTCCTTCAGAAATGAACTCCTCGTACGCCTGTTGATTGAGGCGCACGACCAGCGTCTTGTGGGAGGAGCCCACCTTCACGTCGTCGGCCTGTGACACGACTTTCTCGGAAGAGGAGAAAGAAGTCCCCAGCAGAGTCGCCAGCTTGTTTGCCATTAAAATTGTTTGATTGAAAACTTTAATACAAACAGAACAGTGTTACAATATAGGACTTAGATGTAGTCCTAGGAGTACACTTTTGTTTAAGCTGGGTCCTTAGTGCCAATGGAGCGAGTGGTAATGCGTTGACTCCGTTGACCGGCTGACGACGGTTATCGGTTCTCTGAAGGTGTGGATTGCTCTGGGTGCTGGAGCTTGCTGAGAGGAGGAAGACGTTGAGTGTCTGTATCTGCCTCTCTGGTGATTCCTCGTATGTTCGTTATGGATTCTCTGTGTCTGTGTGTGAAGGAGAAGATCCCTCTATTTATAGTTTTGCAGGCTGGCTGCTCATGCGCGCATGTAGGATGCGCCGGTGTGTGGGGACGCCACGTAGAAGTTGCTGATGGGGGCGCGTAGATGATGCGCCCTGATTGAGGGGGAGAACTCTTTATACTGCTGTTGTGAGCCGGCACGTAGCAGAGGAGAAGATCTTTCTGTTGCTGAAATCTTGGACGAGTTGAGTCAAAGGACACGTGTCATCGACCCATGGCTTGAAGATCTCGGATTTGGGGGGGGGGGGGTAGTGATCTGGTGAGCTGCGCCTTGGACTGGGCGCAGGAGGAGGCTGCGGCTCATAACCTTTAGGAGTTACAAACCATTTAGGGCGCATGGCTTTTGAGGCGCATGCAGGTGACCTTCCTTCTGTCTTTCGGGATCAGAGATCAGTCTGGGGCGCATGGCTTTTGAGGCGCATGCAAAGCTTCAACTGGAGACTCTTCTTCTGTCTTTAGGGATCAGTGAAAGGTCTGAGGCGCATGGCTTTTGAGGCGCATGCTGGTTTGGAAGCATGGCCGTAGAGGCGCATGGCGATTTAGACGCATGGCCGTAGAGGCGCATGCGGATGGCCACGTGGCAGTAGCCGTCGGAATAGAGTCATGATGATGCTGACGTTGCCGACGCTTCGTTCTCTGAAAAAGCTGTCAACTGTTCAGACTTTGGGAAGCGTGCTGTCAACTCTGGTGTCAGTTCAGCATTTAATGTTTGTGACGTTCGATGGACAGCTGAATGGGCACATTGGTTGGTGTTCCACTTGGCATGGAGATGTGAGGGAGGGCGCATCCTCTGTGATACGCCGGGTACTGTAGGGCACGTCTGTGTGATGCGCCTGATACTGGAGGGCGCGTCCGTGTGACGCGCTGTTTGGCTGGCACATCCGACATGTCCTTTAATGATGCGGCTGTCTCGCTCCTCGAGTGCTATAAATAGCCGTTTGGCTGAATTCGAGGCGTCCGGTTCATCCATTTAATGCAAATTCATTGCACAGAATTCGGAGAGTCATCTACTTGGCGCGTAGGTTTGATTTGCCCGGCCTATAAATAGTGGCATGGAGAGAAGGTTTGCTCCTCATTCCCTCATGTACTTCCAACATGAACTTGGATATGTGGGTGCATTCTGTTGACGAAGTGCTCCCGAGGGTAAAGATGAGACTTCGTGTTGTCTTCGATGCACTTGAAGGTGACTGTTACATCCAAAAGACGGAGTCGAGGGCTTTTGAGGCAGGCGGAAGGTGCCTGTTGCATCCAAAGATAAGGATGTTCGGGCCTCGTCTCCGTTGTTCCGGAAGAGCCGTAGATCGGAATGGTGGTGCTAGGCTCTCTCTTCCTTCAAAGTGGGTGCCGCCCACTTTGATTGTGTTGAAAGCTCCTTGTGCCATGATTTCGATCACGGTCTTCCTTGGTCTTTGGAGGCTCTTTCGAAGCCTCCCCTGGCCACAGCATTTGCGGTGCTCTTCTCTTCCTTGGTTCCAGCCAGAGGATTAAATGCTTTGCTTGGCGGAGCACTTATCAGGCGAGCCTGGCTGGAAGAGCGGCACATAACTGGGCTCTGCTCGGCCAGGTGAGCCTGGTTGGAAGAGTTGCTCATAACTGAGCTGCTGAAGGGATGCACATAACTGAGCTGGATGCACATAACTGAGCTGCTGGAGAGATGCACATAACTGAGCTGGATGCACATAACTGAGCTGCTGGAGAGATGGTAGGATGCGCCTGGCTGGAGGCGCATGACATCTGCTGTGCCTGGCTGAAAGCGCATGGTGACTGCTGCGCCTATCGGAAGGCGCATGGTGGTTGCTGTGCCTATCTGGAAGGCGCATGGTGGCTGTTGGCTGTAGATCTAGGATCCTTCCTTTGTAGAAATTCTCCTTTGTACAATCTTTTCTAGACATGTAATAGACTTTTATATATAAAAAGTCATTCTTCGAATGTCTATGGCTTATTTGATTAGCTGTCTGAGTTCTGGCACATATAATGCCTGGCGCATGGGCTTTCTGGTTGTGAAATTCCATGCTTCTACAGCAAGTACCACAAGGAAGGACGATATGAAGGATTAAACCAGTAAGTAAGAGAATTGTCACGCCCCAGAACCAGAATACTAGAGAGCGGGGGAATGACTCAGCCAGCTACGTATTACGGGTAGATGAATACCGTATAATACGATCAATGCTGTCTAAAAGACAAGGGGGTGCATACTATATGAAAGTCTCACTATGGTCGTTTCACATCTATTGTCTCAATCATTCAAATAAGAAACAGAAATAGAGAACATGTAAGATAAAGTAGTAAGGCGTCCCAAACGCTCAGTCAAAATGTTCTTGATATCTGGCTTTACAAAACATAACCAGATGATGTAGCAAAGTGTACACAATTGTTATCAGCTGCAGTCTGACTTAATTACAATTATGCAAAAGTAAGTGCAAGACAATCCGACTAACATGTCGGTGCCAAACGGTAAGGTATTAAGTAAATAACAAAACGAGCGAGGAAATAAGGAACCCACTCGAGTCCTCCTGCGATCATCCCTCTAGTATTGACCATCTTGGAGGTGGAAGTAAGCTGAGTCCTCGAGAACCGGCTCTAAATCTGGCCATGCAAAACCAGAGAGGTTAGACCTCTAATAGCAAGTACCACAAGGAAGCACGATATGAGGAATTAAAACCAGTAATAAGAGAATATGATAAGTAGATCTCTGCTTGCCACTGGGATTCACATAACATCACGACACTTCGAACCAACCTCCCAACCAAACAAGGACAGAAGTTGGCCCGTCATGTCCTGACATTCTGATTATCTCAGTTAGGTAACAGAGTAGGTACAACACACAAACAAATCAATTTAAACGGCCATGCAACTACTACGGCTTGCTACTGTGAGTTCTAAGTTATCCTGGAATTATGCAATAAAGGATTCCTCAGCTCTTACTATGTGTAAGCAAGGCTAGTTTACCCAGTCAATCAATTGCGCCAATCATGAATTAGACGAGTCCCAGCGGGATGCCCGTCATCAATATACAATATACAATAGATAATATAACCAGATACTGCTCCCTGCCCGTGTGGCAGATTTACAGTATCTGTGGGGACCAACCGGCCTGTCGGGCACTACTAGTCCCAAGAGGGCTGCCATGTAAGAACTCGGGAATCTATTCTCTCCATGCAATCATTATTTTATTTAACTTAATAGTCTCTACGTTGAGTGAAATTCCATGCCGTGGATCATGGTCATTCAGAATGAGTACTTTCGTACGGGGTACGATATGCACAACTCTACAACGATGCCCATGCGGTTAGGTTGTAGGTCTTACATAGCGTAATGCAACAATCCAAACTAACCACGGAATAATCATGCCTTGACCATAAAGTACACATGCTTCTTTTGTAGAAAATAAATAAATAAATAAATTGAAGCCTGCATGTGTGCCTGTATGTCAATATTCGGGATCGGCCAATCGATTATAATAGTTCATAGTTAATATGAACGTGTCTCATTCATTCAATTCAATAAGACGACTAGCCAGTCTCTTAGTTCCAACTAGGAACGCATGATCAATTATTAGTCAAGTAACAGTCGGGGGCAATTCATGACAAGGCATAAAAGTCAAATTAGTATTAAGCATGGTCGAGTCCATAACTAGTATAAAATAGTTGGTAACATATTCTTGAAGCCAAGGAAAAGATCAACAAATTTCATGTTGGGAGTTGAAAGAAATTCTAGCCACAATCTCGTCAATTAGGACATATAACAGTCAGAAATAACCAAATTATGCATATGCGGCCTATTCTGCAACATACATGCAACCGCGACACCATATGCAGCTCAACTGCGACATGATATGCGCCTACTGCGACATGCACCTCATGCGGCTCAACTGCGACATGATATGCGCCTACTGCGACATGCGCCCCATGCAACATGCGCCTACTGCGACACCATATGCGCCTACTGCGACATGCACCTCATGCGGCTCAACTGCGACATGATATGCGCCTACTGCGACATGTACGTCATGCAGCTCAACTGCGACATGATATGCGCCTACTGCGACATGTGCCTCATGCAACATGCGCCTACTGCGACACCATATGTGCCTACTGCGACATGCGCCTCATGCGGCTCAACTGCGACACCATATGCGCCTACTGCGACATGCGCCTCATGCGGCTCAACTGCGACATGATATGCGCCTACTGCGACATGCACCTCATGCGGCTCAACTGCGACATGATATGCGCCTACTGCGACATGCTGTTCGTGCTGCAGATGAATATAGGAACGAACCAAAAATACTTTTTGCCATAACTTCCACAAAATAAATCGAAATCTAACTTTTCAAAAGCCAAACTTTAGTAGAATTAAATTCTCTACAACATGGAACCACTTATTTTCGAAAACAATAATGTTTGATAGATCAAAACCCTAAAAATTCATAAGAAAACCTAAAACTTAAAACTTAGATCTACACCCAACCATCCATGGAAAACAAAAACTTCAAGACCTAAACTTGTAGAGGAAGATAAGATGAACAACATAAACTAAAAATAAATGGGGATACATGAAATCTCTCATGGTGTGCAAGATGTACTTGCCTCTCACAAGTGGGTTAGGGTTTGGTGGAGGAGTAAATGTGAATGAATGAAGAGAGAGAGAGTGGAAGAAGAACTTTTATATCAAGGTCAAGTGGATCTCCACCATTCATTCTCTCCACCAAATCCAAGCCATCCATTCCTTTCCATGTTGAACCAAACCGAACCAAGTTGGTTTTCCATGAACCGAAATAAACCAAGAGCCAAGAAAAAGCAGAAAATAAAATGCAGAAAAATTAATAAGCGCGAATTTGAAGAATTTAAATACAGAATAAATGTATGATAAATATTGAATAAATACATTCAAGAAGTACACATATAAAATACTTTATTCTGGAAACGGGGAGTGACATCTCTACCCCCCTTAGAAAAATTTCGTCCTCGAAATTTCAGATCCAAGCAGGACAGAAATGTCAGAGCTAGACTAATCTAAGCACAAGTAATTTGAGTAAATGGCTATTCTACAATGTCAAATAGCAAGTAATATATCTATGTTTAACAATCTATGACATCAAGCAATTCTACTCATAAGGTGGCAAGCATGAAGAGTTAAAACAATCAAGGTATATAGAGAGAGATATACCTTGTGAGTCAAACAGGTGCGGATACCGTGATCGATATCATCCTCACGTTCCCACGTTGACTCTCCTAATGAGTGATGATCCCAAGCAACCCGGACAAGGCTAATTGTTCGGTTCTTGAGTATCTTCTCTTTTCGGTCCAAAATGGACACAGGCTGTTCCTCGTAAGACAGGTTGGTACCAACAACCAGCTCAGAATGATCAAGGATATGGCTTGGGTCCGATACATACCTACGTAACTGAGATACATGAAATACGTCATGCACCTCTCGTAACGAAGGTGGAAGGGATAAACGATAAGCAACATCGCCTATCCTATCAAGAATAACAAAGGGTCCTACGTATCGTGGACTCAACTTCTCGCGAACGCCAAATCTAATGACCCCACGGGTAGGTGAGATCCGCAAGAACACGTGGTCCCCAATAGAAAATTCTAGCGGCCTACGATGCTGGTCCGCCCAATGACGATGCCGATCCTGCGCAACTCGAAGTCGCTCTCTAATTCCTTTAATCACTTCCACTGTCTGAACAATCATCTCCGGGCCTAACATCTTTCTCTCCCCAATATCGTCCCACGCTAGTGGCGACCTACACTTCTTACCATATAGTACTTCAAATGGCACCATCTGGATACTGGCTTGATAACTGTTGTTATAAGAAAACTCAACTAAGTGCAGGTGGCTCTCCCAAGATCCTCCAAAATCTAGGATGCAAGCTCGCAACATATCTTCTAGGGTCTGAATTGTTCTTTCTGATTGCCCGTCTGTCTGGGGATGGTAAGCCGTGCTAAACCTTAACTTGGTACCCAGACTATGATGTAAGCTCTTCCAAAAATGTGATGTAAAATGGGTATCTCTGTCTGACACAATACTGACTGGGACCCCATGCTGTCTGACTATCTGCTGCATATACAATTCTGCCAACTTTTCCGTAGATTGCCCTACTCTGAAAGGAAAAAAGTGTGCCACCTTTGTAAGCCGATCTACTATCACCCAAATAGCATCTTTACCACTTGGTGATCTCGGTAAACCGGTCACAAAGTCTATTGTGATGTGTTCCCACTTCCATTCCGGGATAGGAAGTGGTTACAATAACCCAGCTGGCCTCTGATGTTCTGTCTTTACTTGCTGACATACCAAGCAACGGGAAACAAATCTCGCTATCTCCCTCTTCATCCCGTTCTACCAGAAGTGCTGCTTGATATCTTGGTACATCTTGGTCCCTCCAGGGTGTATAGAATATTGAGAACTGTGAGCTTCTGTCATAACTTCCTGTCTGATATCTCCACTAGGCACACATAGGCGTGATCCAAACCTAAGGATACCATCTTCATGAATTTTCAACTCCTTTCTGATTCCTGACTCACATTCTGCCCTAAGCTTCTGAATCCTTGGGTCCTGCGCCTGAGCTGCCTTGATCCTGTCTACCAAGTCGAATTGAACTTGTAAACTTGTTAGAACTCCTACATCATTAGGAAGTATAACTTCGATGCCCATCTCCTGAAGGTCTTCTAAGATGTGCTTCTGCGTTGTCAACCTAAATACGCCGCCTCTCCTGCTAAGAGCGTCTGCTACCACATTAGCCTTACCTGGATGATACTGAAGCTCCACGTCATAATCCTTGATCAACTCCAACCATCTTTTCTGTCTCATGTTCAGCTCCTTCTGAGTAAAGATGTACTTCAGACTTTTATGATCTGTGTACATGTCTACTCGATCACCATATAAGTAATGCCTCCATAGCTTCAAAGCAAATACTACTGCCGCCAACTCCAAGTCATGAGTTGGTAATTCTTCTCGTGGTCCCGAAGCTGTCTAGATGCATATGCTATCACCTTCCCGTGCTGCATGAGGACACATCCAAGTCCTTTACCTGACGCATCACAATAAACGGTAAAACCTCCGGGTCCAACTGGCAATGTAAGAATAGACGCTGATATCAACTTTTGCTTCAGATTCTCAAATGATGCCTGGCATTCTGCCGACCAGACGAATGGTACATCCTTCCGTGTCAAGCGGGTCATAGGTGCTGAAAGCCTTGCAAAGTCTGATACGAACCTTCTGTAATATCCTGCCAATCCCAAGAAACTCCGCACATCAGCTACGGTCTTGGGTACTGGTCAACTCTCTACTGCTTCTACCTTCTTGGGATCCACTGCTACTCCAGCTCCTGATATGATATGACCCAAAAATGAAATATGATCCGACCAAAACTCACACTTGCTGAGCTTGACATACAACTGGTTCTCTCTCAGAACCTGTAACACTTTTCTGAGGTGGTCTTCATGCTCCTCTTCACTGGCAGAATATACGAGAATGTCGTCAAGAAATACAATCGACAAACTGATCTAAGTATGGCATAAAGATGCGGTTCATCAAATCCATAAATATTGCTGGAGCATTGGTCAAACCAAACGGCATTACTAAGAATTCATAATGTCCATACTTTGACCTGAATGCTGTCTTGGGAATGTCCTCCTTCCGAACCCTCACTTGATGATACCCTGAACGAAGATCTATCTTGGAGAAAACTCTAGCTTTGCTCAACTGATCAAACAAGTCGTCGATCCTGGGTAGTGGGTACTTGTTCTTTACTGTCGCCGCGTTAAGCTTCCTGTAATCAATGCACAATCTGGAGGACCCATCCTTCTTTGCCACAAGTACCACTGGTGCTGCCCAAGGTGATATGCTAGCTTGGATGAACTTCTTCTCCTTCAGTTCCTCTATGTGCTGATATACCTTGGCCTGCTCTGAATCCGCCATTCTGTAAACTCGATCTGATATCGATTTAGTTCCAGGTGCCAATTCTATACTGAACTCAATATCTCTTACTGGCGGTAGCCCTGGAAGTTCTTCGGGAAATACGTCTAGAAATTTTTTAACTACCTTCGGAACTTGAACTTCTTCCATTGCCGTTATTACTCCCTGCTCTTGTTGAGTTGCCTCTGATCTGACTAAGGTGAATCTTTTCATGCATGGAATATCAAAAGATACACTCCCTCTACAACAATCTATCGTCGCATGACTGTCTTTCAGCCAGTCCATGCCTAAGATAACGTCAAAATTTCCAACAAGAAATTCTATCAATCGGGCGGGTAAGGAACGCCCGCAAACTACAACGCTATATGCTAGAATAACTCTACTAACTCCTACGAGCCCATTGTCAGTGAGTATATTCAACCTCCCTGACAATGCCTCGAACTCCATTCCTAGCCGTGTCGCAAATTGTGCAGATATAAATGAGTGTGATGCTCCTGAATCAAATAATGCTACTGCGGGATGTGAGGCGACGAGAATGTTACCTGCCACAACATCTCCCGATGCTAATGCCTCCTCCAAGGACAGAGTGAATGCCTGCCCTCGACCTCCTTGTTGGTTCCCATGTTGCGGCCTAGCCTGGTGCTGCTGTTGGCCTCTGCCTTGATGATGCTGGGGTGGTCTATGCTGGTGTTGCTGCATCGGCGGTCCATGCTGCCGAAACATCTGAGCCTGTGGCATTAACGGACGCTGGGCCAATGGTCTCACTGCCACTGCTGGTCCTCGATACTGTCCTGCCCCTGGTGCTGGCAGAGCAGAAAACTGCTGCACGGGTCCTCCTGACCTCGAATTCATGGGACATGTGGTAACCCGATGATCTGGATTTCCACATATCAAATACAGTCCGTTCAATGTCCGACACACATCTCTAGTGTGCCCCATCTTTCCACAATAAGTGCAGCCCGCTGGAGGTTACTGATTCTTCTTCTGTTGCTGCTGCTGCCTGGGTGGTGGTGCTGGCCCTCGCATTGCCACATCGTGAATGCGAATGCCAAGGGATGATGCTGTCGTTCGGGGCACTGCTCCTCCTCCTCCTCCTTCAATCTGACTGTGAGATCTCTTCTGACCTCCAGTCCTCGTCGTGATCCTCTGAATGGTGATCTCATGCCTTCGGATTGCCGTCAATACTTCATCAAAGGTCTGGCAATTGTGCCCCTCTATCAATTGCAAGAGCTCAAGGTGAAACCCTTGCTGGAACCTCATAGCCCTCTGGCTCTCTGTTGCTACCATCTCTGGGGCAAACCTGCTCAATCTACAGAACTCCGCTGCATAGGCATCTACCGTCTTGCCGGCCTGCTTGAGGTTGATAAATTTCTGTTGTAGCTCAAACTGCGCCACAACCCCATAGTACTTCGTCTTGAATCTTGCGATAAAATCGTCCCAAGCAACAGGACGTCTGATGCCCACTTCCTCTGATTCCCACCAATCACGTGCGAGATCCTGAAGTAACAACTTCACTTGATCCACACGTTCTTCTGCCGGCACCTTAGCTGCTGTCAGAATAGCCTCAATATCCTTAAGCCATGCATCTGCTGAGATGGCATCCTCCATTCCTTCGAAACGGCGGGGGTTGAACTTGTAAAACCTGGCTGATGCTCCTGAATCTATCCTCGCCCCTCTTTCCAAAGCCGTCTGTAATCCTTGGTTGAGTAATACGTTCTGCTCTTGCAACTGAGCGTGCATGCGCTGCTGGGCTAACATCTGATGTTGCTGAGTAGCCATCATCCCTCTCATGATCTCCAGAAGAGTCGGTGTGTCCATTTCCGCCGGGGTAGGTGGAACTGTTGGTGGTGGTGGAACCTCCGGATACTGTGATCCAGCTGCTGCTTCCACTATTACTTCTTCTTGGATAGTCTCTTGAGTTAGTACCGGCCCTTATTGCTGACCAACATGGTCAGGTTGTCCGTGTTGCTCTTGTTGTTGTTGTCCAGTCCAGACAGATGCGGATGAAGTGCCCCTAAGAAAAGGGACAAGAGAACAATCAAACGACCGGACAGGAAAGATCAATGAAGTCAAGGGACACTGGAATGTCAAGCTGGAGTTGAGAAGCAACGAATTATGAGATCAAGGGGGAACATGTGTGATTGAGACATCCTATTAAAATACCCCACAAGTCTGAAATCAGACCTGCATGGGCCACCACTAAAACCTTGTCACGCCCCAGAACCAGAATACTGGAGAGCGGGGGAATGACTCAGCCAGCTACGTATTACGGGTAGATGAATACCGTATAATACGATCAATGCTGTCTAAAAGACAAGGGGGTGCATACTACATGAAAGTCTCACTATGGTCGTTTCACATCTATTGTCTCAATCATTCAAATAAGAAACAGAAATAGAGAACATGTAAGATAAAGCAGTAAGGCGTCCCAAACGCTCAGTCAAAATGTTCTTGATATTTGGCTTTATAAAACATAACCAGATGATGTAGTAAAGTGTACACAATTGTTATCAGCTGCAGTCTGGCTTAATTACAATTATGCAAAAGTAAGTGCAAGATAATCCGACTAACATGTCGGTGCCAAACGGCAAGGTATTAAGTAAATAACAAAACGAGCGAAAAAATAAGGAACCCACTCGAGTCCTCATGCGATCATCCCTCTAGTATTGACCATCTTGGAGGTGGAAGTAAGCTGAGTCCTCGGGAACCGGCTCTAAATCTGGCCGTGCAAAACCAGAGAGGTTAGACCTCTAATAGCAAGTACCACAAGGAAGAACGATATGAGAAATTAAAACCAGTAATAAGAGAATATGATAAGTAGATCTCTGCTTGCCACTGGGATTCACATAACATCACGACACTTCGAACCAACCTCCCAACCAAACAAGGACAGAAGTTGGCCCGTCATGTCCTGACATTCTGATCATCTCAGTTAGGTAACATAGTAGGTACAGCACACAAACAAATCAATTTAAACGGCCATGCAACTACTACGGCTTGCTACTGTGAGTTCCAAGTTATCTTGGAATTATGCAATAAAGGATTCCTCAGCTCTTACTATGTGCAAGCAAGGCTAGTTTACCCAGTCAATCAATTGTGCCAATCATGAATTAGACGAGTCCCAGCGGGACGCCCGTCATTAATATACAATATACAATAGATAATATAACCAGATACTGCTCCCTGCCCGTGTGGCAGATTTGCAGTATCTGTGGGGACCAACCGGCCTGTCGGGCACTACTAGTCCCAAGAGGGCTGCCATGTAAGAACTCGGGAATCCATTCTCTCCATGCAATTATTATTTTATTTAACTTAATAGTCTCTACGTTGAGTGAAATCCCATGCCGTGGATCATGGTCATTCAGAATGAGTACTTTCGTACGGGGTACGATATGCACAACTCTACAACGATGCCCGTGCGGTTAGGTTGTAGGTCTTACATAGCGTAATGCAACAATCTAAACTAACCACGGAATAATCATGCCTTGACCATAAAGTACACATGCTTCTTTTGTAGAAAATAAATAAATAAATAAATTGAAGCCTGCATGTGTGCCTGTATGTCAATATTCGGGATCGGCCAATCGATTATAATAGTTCATAGTTAATATGAACGTATCTCATTCATTCAATTCAATAAGACGACTAGCCAGTCTCTTAGTTCCAACTAGGAACGCATGATCAATTATTAGTCAAGTAACAGTGGGGGCAATTCATGACAAGGCATAAAAGTCAAATTAGTATTAAGCATGGTCGAGTCCATAACTAGTATAAAATAGTTGGTAACATATTCTTGAAGCCAAGGAAAAGATCAACAAATTTCATGTTGGGAGTTGAAAGAAATTCTAGCCACAATCTCGTCAATTAGGACATATAACAGTCAGAAACAACCAAATTATGCATATGCGGCCTATTCTGCGACATGCATGCAACCGCGACACCATAAGCAGCTCAACTGCGACATAATATGCGCCTACTGTGACATGCGCCTCATGCGGCTCAACTGCGACATGATATGCGCCTACTGCGACATGCGTCCCATGCAACATGCGCCTACTGCGACACCATATGCGCCTACTGCGACATGCGTCTCATACGGCTCAACTGCGACATGATATGCGCCTACTGCGACATGCACCTCATGCGGCTCAACTGCGATATGATATGCGCCTACTGCGACATGCGCCCCATACAACATGCGCCTACTGCGACACCATATGCGCCTACTACGACATGCAGCTCAACTGCGACATGATATGCGCCTACTGCGACATGCACCTCATGCGGCTCAACTGCGACATGATATGCGTCTACTGCGACATGCTGTTCGTGCTACAGATGAATATAGGAACGAACCAAAAATACTTTTTGCCATAACTTCCACAAAATAAATCGAAATCTAACTTTTCAAAAGCCAAACTTTAGTAGAATTAAATTCTCTACAATATGGAACCACTTATTTTCGAAAACAACAATGTTTGATAAATCAAAACCCCAAAAATTCATAAAAAACCCAAAACTTAAAACTTAGATCTACACCCAACCATCCATGGAAAACAAAAACTTCAAGACCTAAACTTGTAGAGGAAGAGAAGATGAACAACATAAACTAAAAATAAATGGAGATGCATGAAATCCCTCATGGTGTGCAAGATGTACTTGCCTCTCACAAGTGGGTTAGGGTTTGGTGGAGGAGTAAATGTTAATGAATGAAGAGAGAGAGTGGAAGAAGAACTTTTATATCAAGGTCAAGTGGATCTCCACCATTCATTCTCTCCACCAAATCCAAGCCATCCATTCCTTTCCATGTTGAACCAAACCGAACCAAGTTGGTTTCCCATGAACCGACATGAACCAAGAGCCAAGAAAAAGCAGAAAATAAAATACAGAAAAATTAATAAGCGTGAATTTGAAGAATTTAAATACAGAATAAATGTATGATAAATATTGAATAAATACATTCAAGAAGTACACGCATAAAATACTTTATTCTGGGAACGGGGAGTGACAAGAATATAATAATATATTTCTGCTTTTCACTAGGATTCACATAACATCACGACACTTCGAACCAACCTCCCAACCAAACAAGGACAGAAGTTGGCCCGTCATGTCCTCACATTCTGATCATCTCAGTTAGGCAACAGAGTAGGTACAGTACACAAACAAATCATCTTGAACGGCCAATCAACTCCTACGGCTAGCTATTGTGAGTCCCAAGTTATCCTGGAATTATGCAAATAGGGATTCCTCAGTTCTTACTATGTACGAGCAAGGCTAGTCTATTCAGTCAATCAATTGCGCCAATCATGAATTAGACGAGTCCCAGCAGGACGTCCGTCATCAATATACAATATACAATAATAATATAAGCAGATACCGCTCCCTGCCCGTGTGGCAGGTTTACAGTATCTGTGGGAACCAGCCGGCCTGTCGGGCACTACTAGTCCCAAGAGGGCTGCCATGTAAGAACTCGGGAATCCATTCTCCCCATGCAATCATTATTTTATTTAACTTAATAGTCTCTACATTGAGTAAAATCCCATGCCGTGGATCATGGTCATTCAAATGAGTACTTTCGTACGGGGTACGATATGCACAACTCTACAACGATACCAGTGCGGTTAGGTTGCAGGTCTTACATAGCGTAATGCAACAATCCAAACTAGCCACGGAATAATCATGCCTTGACCATAAAGTACACATACTTCTTTTGTAAAATAAATAAATAAATAAATAAATAGTTTGAAGCCTGCATGTGTCTGTATGTCAATATTCGGGATCAGCCAGTCGATTACAATAGTTCATAACATGAACGTGTCTCATTCATTCAATTCAATAAGACGACTGGCCAGTCTCTTAGTTCTAACTAGGAACGCATGATCAATTTAGTCAAGATAACCATCGTCATCAATGGTGACAAGGCATGAAAGTCATTTAGCATTAAATGGGGTCGAGTCTACAACTCTCAAGGTCAAGTTCCAGTCTTACTGGGCATCCATAAACCAATCAAGACACAGGGCACGTTCTACACAACCATATGTATTAACAATATTAACATGCTAAGATTATCGAGTTCATGCAAAAGGCGTAAGGATATAATAGAAAAACTATCATGCTACCATTAAATGAATAAATTATAGAACAAATAAAACACCCAGGTCAAGAAGTCACGCCAACAAGTCTAGGCTAAGGTCAATAAGTCACGCCAACAAGTCTAGTGTGAAGGAGTGAGCGTATAAACAACGTGAGCGTGAAAAGTGGTTCACGTTGGTACGCACAGCGTGAGCGTGAAAAGTGGTTCACGTTGGCACGTACAGCGTGATCGTGAAGGATAATTCACGCACTCATAACGTGAGCGTGAAAAGTGAGCGTGGCAAGTGAGCGTGGAAAGTGAGCATGGAAAATGATAAGAAATCCACGCACGCACGCAAAGATGTGTACGTAACTAAAATGTCACGCTGACACGCAAGAACGTGTGCGTGACTAAAAATTCACGCACGCACGTAAGAACGTGTGCGTGACTAAAAATTTACGCACTCATGTAAGAACGTGAGCGTGACTGAAAATTCACGCAGACACGTAAAGACGTGTGCGTGACTGAAAATTCACGCAGACACGTAAAGACGTGTGCGTGACTGAAAATTCACGCAGACACGTAAAGACGTGTGCGTGACTGAAAATTCACGCAGACACGTAAAGACGTGTGCGTGCCTAACGAGCAGTTCTACCACATGAACTATCTATCTCCGAAAACACGCCAAGTTGGGAGATCAAAAACCCATGGACAACCGAATACAACAACTCAGATCTAGGAGAAACAAGCCACATAAATAAAAAATGCTAAGTACTAAACTCTCTCAGGATCATGCGAGGAAGACAAATGAACCATAAAAATGGTTCTCCAAGTGGAAGCAAGAAGCAAGATGTACTTGCCTACTGCTACTGCTGGTAGGTGGAGAAGTGATGAGAGGAAGAAGAAGAAGTAATGGTGAAGAATAAGAGTTATGAGGAGAGAGAAGAAGATGGGGGCTTTAAATATGGAAGGGGTGGTAGGTGGGGGTTATAGGGTCGGGTTCTCCATCCAAGGCCAACCCGAAAGCAAAGCAGAGAGGTTAAAAGCAGAAAATAAATTGCAGGAAATAAAATATAGGAATAAAATTGCAGGAAATAAAATTACAAAAAATAAAATTGCAGATAATTAATTAACATGAAAATTAAAGAGCAGATAATTAATTAACATAAAATTATAGGAATTTAAATACAGGATAATACATGATAAATACTAAAATAAATATACATGAGTTGTACATGTATAAAAATACGCATTCTGGGAACGGGGAGTGACATCTCTACCTACCTTAGAAAAATTTCGTCCTCGAAATTTTAAATCCAAGCAGGATAGAAATATCAGAGCTAAACTAATCCAAGCAATTCTAGTGATCAAGCAATCGTTTTACCATATCAAAAGCAAGTACTATATATGTAAATCCATCAATCTACGATATCAAGTAGCTCTACCCATAAGGTGATCAGCATGAAGAATCAGGACAATCAAGGTATACATAAAAAGATATACGTTGTGAGTCAAACAGGTGTGGATATCGTGATCGGATATCATCCTCACGTTCCCACGTTGACTCTCCCAAGGAGTGATGACCCCAAGCAACACGGACAAGACTAATTGTTCGGTTCTTGAGTATCTTCTCTCTTCGGTCCAAAATGGACACAGGCTGTTCCTCGTAAGATAGGTTGGTACCCACAACCAGCTCAGAGTGATCGAGGATATGGCTTGGGTCCGATACATACCTACGTAGTTGAGATACATGAAACACGTCATGCACCTCTCGTAACGAAGGTGGGAGGGATAAACGATAAGCAACATCGCCTACCCAATCAAGGATAACAAATGGGCCCACGTACCGCGGACTCAATTTCCCGCGAACGCCAAATCTAATGACCCCACGAGTAGGTGAGATCCGCAAGAATACGTGGTCCCCAATAGAGAACTCTAACGGCCTACGATGCTGGTCCGCCCAATGACGATGCCGGTCCTGTGCAACTCGAAGTCGCTCTCTAATTCCCTTAACTACTTCAACTGTCTGGACAATTATTTTCGGGCCTAACATCTTTCTCTCCCCGATATCATCCCATGCAAGCGGTGACCTGCACTTCTTACCATATAATTCTTCGAATGGCGCCATCTGGATACTGCCTTGATAACTATTATTGTATGAGAACTCGACCAAGTGCAGGTGACTCTTCCAAGACCCTCCAAAATCTAGAGTACAAGCTCGCAACATGTCTTCTAAAGTCTGAATCGTTCTTTCTGATTGCCCATCCGTCTGCGGATGGTAAGCCGTGCTAAATCTTAACTTGGTACCCAAACTATGATGTAAGCTCTTCCAAAAATATGATGTAAAGCGGGTATCTCGATCCGACACAATACTGACAGGGACTCCATGCTGCCTGACTATCTGTTGCATATATAACTCTGCCAATTTTTCTGTAGATTGCCCTACTCTGAAAGGAAGAAAGTGTGCTACCTTCGTAAGCCGATCTACTATCACCCAAATAGCATCCTTACCACTTGGTGATCTCGGTAAACCGGTCACAAAGTCCATTGTAA